>JAJJWW010018985.1:0-64124 GCA_023531295.1 Papaver armeniacum
CTTTTACCAAGTTTTTGACTTAGAGTAGTCAACTCGCGGCCAGGTTTCGATCTCCGAGCCTGGTATGCATATAATATGAAGAAATAAGGTTTGTTTAAGGTTTCGTAGAATATTTCGAAGGAATCTTACCTGTAAATAGATAGATTCGTCGTTCTTACCAAGTTTCTGACTTAGAATAGTCAACTCGCGGCCAGGTTTCGATCTCGGAGCATTATATACATAAAATATGCAGAAATAAGGTTTGTTTAAGGTTTTGTAGAATATACCGAAGGAATCTTACCTGTAAATGGATGGATTCGTCATTCTTACCAAGTTTCTGACTTAGAATAGTCAACTCGCAGCCAGGTTTCGATCTCGGATCCTGGTACGCATACAATATCTCGAAAATAGGGATTTTTAAGGTTTCGTAGAATATCTCAAAGGAATCTTACCTTTAAATGGATGAATTCGTCGTTCTTACCAAGTTTCTGACTTAGAGTAGTCAACTCACGGCCAGGTTTCGATTTAAGAGCCTGGTATGCATACATTTATGCAGAAATAGGGTTTGTTTAAGGTATCGTAGAATATCTAGAAGAAATCTTACCTGTAAATGGATGGATTCGTCGTTCTTACTGAATTTCTGAATTATAGTAGTCAACTCGTGGCAGTTTCGATCTCGGATCCTAGTACGCATACAATATGCAGAAATAAGGTTTTTTTAAGGTTTCGTAGAATATCTCGAAGGAATCTTACCTATAAATGGATGAATTCGTCGTTCTTACCAAGTTTCTGACTTAGAGTAGTCAACTCACGGCCAGGTTTCGATCTCGGATCCTAGTACGCATACAATATGCAAAAATAGGGATTTTTTAAGGTATCGTAGAATATCTCAAAGGAATCTTACCTTCAAATTGATGAATTCGTCATTCTTACCAAGTTTCTGACTTAGAGTAGTCAACTCACGGACAAGTTTCGGTTTAAGAGCTTGGTATGCATACATTTATGCAGAAATAGGGTTTGTTTAAGGTTTCGTAGAATATCTAGAAGAAATCTTACCTGTAAATGGATGGATTCGTCGTTCTTACCGAATTTCTGAATTATAGTAGTCAACTTGCGGCCAGGTTTCGATCTCGGATCCTAGTACGCATATAATATGCAGAAATAGGGTTTTTTTATGGTTTCGTAGAATATCTCGAAGGAATCTTACGTGTAAATAGATGAATTCGTCGTTCTTACCAAGTTTCTAACTTAGAGTAGTCAACTCACGGCCAGGTTTCGATCTCGGATCCTGGTACGCATACAATATGCAGAAATAGGGTTTTCTTAAGGTTTCGTAGAATATCTTGAAGGAATCTTACCTGTAAATGGATGAATTCGTCGTTCTTACCAAGTTTCTGACTTAGAGTAGTCAACTCGCGGCCAGGTTTCGATCTCGGAGCATGGTATGCATAGAATATGCATAAATAAGGTTTGTTTAAGGTTTCGTAGAATATCTGAAGGAATCTTACCTGTAAATGGATGGATTCGTCGTTTTTACCAAGTTTTTGACTTAGAGTAGTTAACTCGCGGCCAAGTTTCGATCTCGGAGCATGGTATGCATAGAATATGCATAAATAAGGTTTGTTTAAGGTTTCGTAGAATATTTCGAAGGAATCTTAACTGTAAATGGATGGTTTCTTCGTTCTTACCAAGTTTCTGACTTAGAGTAGTCAACTCGCGATCGGGTTTCGATCTCGGAGCTTGGTATGCATACATATATGCATAAATAGGGTTTGTTTAAGGTTTCGTAGAATATCTCGAAGGAATCTTACCTGTAAATGGATGGATTCGTCATTCTTACCAAGTTTCTGACTTGGAGTAGTCAACTCACGGCTAGGTTTCGATCTCGGATCCTAGTAAGCATACAATATGCAGAAATAGTTTTTTTTTAAGGTTTCTTAGAATATCTTGAAGGAATCTTACTTGTAAATGGATGAATTCGTCGTTCTTACCAAGTTTCTGACTTATAGTAGTCAACTCCCGGTCAGGTTTCGATCTCGGAGCGTGGTATGCATATAATATGCAGAAATAGGTTTTGTTTTAAGGTTTCGTAGAATATTTCAAAGGAATCTTACCTGTAAATGGATGGTTTATTCGTTCTTACCAGGCTGACTTATAGTAGTCAACTCGTGGCCAGGTTTAGATCTCTGAGCCTAATTTTCTTCTGATATATGAGGAAATAAAGTTTGTTTAAGGTTTCAGAGAATATTTCGAAGGAATCTTACCTGTAAATGGATGGATTCTTCGTTCTTACTAAGTTTCTAACTTAGAGTAGTCAATTTCGATGGTGTATCATGTTAAGTTTGAAGTCAGAACCTTCTCAGAGCTTCGTGGTTCATATATTATATGCCATTTATACCAAGTTTGGAAGTTGAATCGAGATTGAGCTTCATACTTATCGATTGTGATGATGTATCATGCTAAGTTTGAAGTCAGAACCCTCTCAGAGCTTCTTGGTTCATAGTTTGTATGTTGTTATACCACATTTTAAATTCGAATCGACACTAAGCTTCATATTAATCAATTTCAATGATGTATCAAATATGTTGTTATACCACATTTGAAGTTCGAATCAACACTAAGCTTCATATTCATCAATTTCGATGATGTATCATGCTAAGTTTGACGTCAGAACCCTCTCAGAGCTTCGTGGTTCATAGATTATATACCATTAGTACCAAGTTTGAGTTCGAATCGACATCGAAGCTTCATATTTATCGATTTTGATGATGTATCATGCTAAGTTTGAAGTTAGAACTCTCTCAAAGCTTCTTGGTTCATAGTTTGTATGTCGTTATACCACATTTGAAGTTCAAATAGATACTTGAGTTTCATATTTGTCGATTTCGATGATGTATCCTGCTAAGTTGGAAGTTACTTCATGACCTGTATGACTAGTCGAAATTACTTCATGACCTGTAACTAGTCGAAATTCAAACTAGAAACCAAAGAGAAAGCACAAAAGCACAAAGAAACACACCAATTATCGAATTTATTTTTCATTTTCCCAATTCATTCTTATGTATTTTTTGGATTTTTTTGTATCACAATGTTGATCACAATGTCCTAAATTTATTAATATTTTTTGGATTTTTTTCGTGTCGAATGTTGATAACAAAACCGGATACATGAGTTCACAACACAAAGAGAAACACAGTTCATACTCAACAATATGAGCATCCCAAATACAATATCAACCGTCAAGATCTTTTTCTTGATCCGTATGAGGGGATCAAACGAAATTTGGTCCGTCGATCGTTTTAATTTTCATTCTTGGTTGTATCCCTCAACCACTCGAACTCTAATTCCTATCTGGTTCTCTCTTTCTTTCTTCCTCTCCTCCGAAAAACACCATCGACGCTCCATCACCACCGCTGCTCTTCTCTCTATCCATCTTCTTCATCTCCATTTGTTGATTGAATCGACCAACGCTGCTCTTCTCCATCTTCTTCATCTCCATTTCTTGATTGAATCGACCACCACTGCTCTTCTCTCTATCCATCTTCTTCATCTCCATTTCTTGATTGAATAGACCACCGCTGCTCTTCTCCATTTCTTGACAGAAAAATTTTCAAGCCTCCGACTCTCCCTCTCTTCTTTTTTGTTCTGTAGATCTAATGCGTGTTGTTTATTTTTACTTCTTCTGTATGGATATACAGAGTTCTAATGATTATTCATAAAGAGAGACGGAGAGATTAAGAAATCAGGGTTTACCGATGATTGATGAAAAAATTAGGGTTTCAAAATCGGAATTTCTTCATCTCCGACAAAAATCAGGGTGAAGGTTATGCTTCATCAAATCCAAAATCAAAAAGGGTTAATTAGGTTCTTTAAGAGGTGTTCTTGCATGTTGAAAGCTTCAATTTTCCAGAATCTCGTTGAAAAAATTGTTGGAGATGAACAAAGAGAATGTTCGGTTAGGGTTTTCTATTGAATCCGAGAAGAGAAGAAATTGAGCTTAGCAGAGGCATGGTGATTATCATGGGTTTGATATGAGAGCGGTGATAAGCACGAAAGCACAAGGTTATGGATCAAGACGAAGATGCAAGAGATGTAAGTAAGATGGAGAGATGAAAATGGAGGAGTTAAAAGATGGGTTTGTTGCTGATGGAGATTTTCATGATTTCAACACTTTCCAATCTCAACTGAGTTCGAATCTTCTCTCACTATCAACAACAACATTAATACTTAGAGGTTCTGTTAGATCAAGATATAATGGAGATGATTGAAGTGATGCTTACTGTTAAGGTTTAAATTTAGGTGAAAACGAGTTAGTCAGTGGCTGGTTGGAATGGATTTTGTGTCAGTGGTTAATTGTGAGATTTAAGGAAGTAATGGAGACTGGTTTGTGAAGTCGGCCATGAAATCTAATCTAAGGTTTTTAAAAATGGCAGGGTTAGTATGGTTGTCTGTTGGATGGTGTGTAGTCTCAGTAGCTTGAGACGCCGGTTTGTTCGGGTTAACCTTCCATCTAGAACTTCGGAATCAACTATTCTGTGGTATGTAGAATTTTGTCATGGTTTTTCTTATGTATTTCCATGAGTTATCCTTGCCCTTTTTTTTTATTAATGTTGAAGCAATGTGGTGAAGTTTTATTTGAGTTAACGAAGATAGACTTTGATAACATGGGTAAGTAATGGATCCACCACAGCTGAAGAGTGGCCTCTTTTTGGGGTTAAACAAAGGGCACATTGTTACAACAAAGGAGTTGGAACCACGCCCATTTGCTAGAAAAGGAGTAAGCATTCAAACCTATCTAACATTGCTGTAATCAGAATGCTGATATAATTTTTTTGGATGTTGGGTGTTGCAGTTGTGCAATATAGAAGTGGTCTTGCTCTGTTACTTAACGGATGAATTATGGTGGTTGCAGGCATAGAGATGGGTGATGTTGGTTGTTGATGCATTAGTTTTTCATGACTCATGAGTTTGGTCATGCACTCCAACATACGGTCACTACGAAAAATGAGGGGCTGGTTTCTGGTATTGGGGGGACAGAATCATAGAATGGGATGTTGTTGAATTGCCTTCTCAGTTCATGGAGAATTGGTGTCTCCAAAGGTGATGATTATTTTCAAATTATTATACATGTTGTGTTATTTCCGAGACTACAATAATGATTATTATTATTCTGTTTAAGTGAAGAAATACCTATTATTGACAAGAAAGGATTAAGAAAGATAGTCATATCGATTTAAAACAGAAATGAACTATTATGAAATTTTATATAGAAAATGTACAAAGCCTTGTTAACATATGAAACATTTCATTTATCTTTATATAGGGATTCGTTGGTAGCCTTGTGAAACACTATGAACTGGAGAGATGCTCCCAGAAGAAGTTTACTTGAAACTTCTTGCAGCAAGGACTTTCCATGCAGGGACACAGAGCCTTTGCTAGGTTAGCTGGTACAGATACATGTCCATTTAGAATTTATAGCCATTTCGGAGTCCTTAAAATTGAGCCTCCCATGCATTTCAGAAAATTGAGTATTTTCTTCTATTTTAATTTTTTGCAGATACCATTTGCAAGTACATATTTGGAGATTCATGGTGGTTACATTCCTGGTGGGTCAGAATCTATCTTTGATATTGATCTAAGAGTGGACGAGAAAGGCGGGTTATTGCACCAAGGCCAAGGATGAGGTATCTTTGTGGTTATAGTCACATCTTTGTAGGTTCGGAATTTATATTACTTGATTAAACTTACTTGTCTTAATTAAAATTTCCACGTATGAGGTTAGACAGTAAAATGAAGCTATGAAGTCTAGGATTCTTAGTTTGTTAAGTTAATCTCCTTGTTTTTGTATGTTTCTCGTGTAAGATAACTTGTTGGAGTCTCAATATGAAGTGCATAAACCTCTCTTGTATATTCAGTTCTTATTACATTGACAGGTTACTAAACCTGGCACTTTTAGGGCGACCCCGAAAGAATTAGGGGCGACACAAAAGACAAAATAGGATGAAAATACTTGTATGCCCCTTCATAATCGGTAGTTTAGTTAGCTACCGATTGCAAAATCTCATTTTTAGGACAACTCTATATTCGGTAGTTATATGAACTATCTTGACTACCGAATATGGTTGATATTTGCAAAGAGAGTCACTGTATAATCTAAGTCATGATAACTCTTCCTTTCTTACCGATTATAGGCTCAACCAAAATTCAAAAAGAGGATTTTTGCAAAAATCTCGATTTTAGGGCTACTCTATATTCGGTAGTTATATGAACTATCTTGACTACCGAATATGGTTGGATATTTGCAAAGAGGTCTCATCAGATAATCGGAAGTCATGATAACTCTTCCTTTCTTACCGATTATAGGCTCAAACAAAATTCAAAAAAAGAGGATTTTTGCAAAATCTGATTTTTTGGGGCTACTCTATATTCGGTAGTTATATGAACTATTTTGACTGCGATTATGGTAGATATTTGTAAAAGAGAGCCACCGTATAATCGGTAGTTATACAAACCAAATTTACTCCCCGATTGTTGATTAACTACCGATTGTATAGTTATCTACCGATTGTAAAGGGTAGTTTGGGATTAAAAAAAAACGCCCCCTGAAAATAACCTTCCGATTGTGAAATAACCTACCGATTATGCCGAGTTTTTGTCGTTTTGTTCGCCCTAATTCTTTTGGGGTCGCTCTAAAGACGCTGTTTACTAAACTATAAAGAAACTAGTTCTACAAATGATTTATTTACTTTAAATTTTTGTCTCTCGCGAACCTTGCACCTGGTGTGCGATTAGCATCAAGAAGAATACAAGGAAGAGGCGGCGATACATTGTACATGAATGGTGATTGCTTTGTCAGCAAAACATTTCTAAGAGCCGGGTTCAATGAGAATGGTAAGAAACAATCCACCACTTATGAAATCTATGTGAATGTATTACCTACATGCCGACATAAACTTGTAAGAGCTGAAGGAAGTGGTCACCGAATTGCAGTTTCTAGTTCTATGGGAATGCATTGTGAGAATATATTTGGTGATTAGCAACACTGAAGATAATCTATGTATTTGGTGAATAATTGCATTGTAAATTGTTGAATTTTTGTTGTTTATTAAGCTAGTTCAAACTTGAATTTCTTTGTTTCTTTGGTTCAACTTTAATGGGGTGGCTTGTCTTGTTCTAATTTTTGTTGAGAAGCGATTGATCATGAAGTTCGTGGATCTCTTGCGTTTCTTATAATCAATCCTGAAGGCCAATATTGTCGCGCTGTACTTGAGCTTGTCACTGTGAAAGAGAAGCTTAATTTGATCCTGAGTTTGATAATGTTTGTTGCGCTCTTCAGGTCTGTTATGCTTTCCTTACATTTATATATCTAGTTTTCTTCTTTGTAGTGATGCTTATCTTTATTTTGTCTGGGTCATTGATTTAAAGTATAATCCAATAACAGATTCTAGATTTATTAGGGTTAATCTACTAGTAGACTTGGAAAGATCAGAACTGTAATTGTATTGGTCTGTCCTCGAGATAGTGAAAATATGGTGTCATTTTATTTGGCATTTCACTAAGATCATTCTATTATGTTCCTTTTGCAAAGAACTTGATAAACTTTCCCCAGACGACCAGCGCTTTCCCCGGATGGCAAATGCTGCTACATCCGCAGACAAAGAAAGCCACCTCCGAAGGTTGTCATGCAAAGAAAGCCCGCACTGCGTACTAAAAAAGAAAGAAGAGTCCAGTTGATGATAGCTCTGATGAGAGTGATTCCAAGGATCTTATTGTTTTAATGCAAAGATCCGATTAGGTATTTTGATTCAATTAAACATGAAGTGAGAGGGATAATCTTGAAACTTCTGATGGACATGTATTTGAAGAGAGGTTTCTGAGGTTTGAAACCAAACATCTGTATCACTGCCAATGTGTGTTTAACAGACATGTATTTGAAGAGAGGTTTCTGTGGTTTGAAACCAAACATCTCAGACACTGCCATTTTTTGAATGTGTGTTTAACACTAGTTAACTTGAATGAATGTAAATGTGTATCTGGCAGGTTAATGTGAATATGAATTACTTTCTTCAAATTTGGTTTCGGCTATAATTTTTTTTTCAAAATAGTTTTATGCACACAACTTCTAACAAATGTTGTTACTTCAAATATTACAACCTTTAAGGATGTTGTGTTAGGGATTATGAATACACAAGACAAAGGTTGTGACAGAAAGTTCTACAACTTTAGCAAGTGTAGTGACAAATTTAGTATTCACAATACTAATGAATGTTGTCTTTCATATTTCAACTACACAAATGAGATATTGTGAAACAATGTCTTTACAACATAACTATGTGTTGTCCAAGATGATTCGAGCAATTCATACAAGGGTTGTGCAAATCTTATTCATAATACTAGTAATTGTTGTTAATATGTTTCTACGATATCCTACTTATGTTGTCAAGATAATTCTACAACACAAGCAAGAGTTGTGATAGGTTATCAAAAAATCGAAAGGAATCACAACTTTGGAAAAATATTGTCGAACCATGAATCACATCACCCTTTACAACCCTTGTCAACCATTGTAGAAAAGCTTGGACTTTCTACATTACCCCCGTTCCACAATGCATGAAATGGAGTTGTCGTAGGGTACTACAACTCTAATCTAGTGTCTGTCAATGATGATTTTTCCCGTAGTGATGTGTTCTTATCATAATTTCATAATCTAGATAGTCAAGTCTTCAAGGGGTGTGATAGTAGTAGCTCTACTACATTAAGAAAACGATCTTGCAAATATTCTTTGATTGCATTTTCTAAAACAAGAGATCGATTATAGGCAAGAAGAGGGGTAATAACTTATAAGGGTTTGTCAAAGAGATGAACTCAACAAAAACAATCTACTAAAACCATTTGAATCAATTAATTAATTTTAATCATCATCTTTACAGGTGTATAATTTGGACTTTTGTGCAAATATAATAATAGTTTCGGAAACCCAAACGTCCAAGCCATGTGGTTACTCTGGGTCATCCGACACGATCACGCATTACAAAACGGAGCCAGTCAACGTCGGTAGCCAATTAGCACCAAACAACTCTGAATCTAAAAATATTTTAAATTTTCCTGTCCGTTCTAATCAAGTCTCCGAAAATTGGAAAGGTTTAGACGAACACAAAGACTTTATTTCTATCAGAGAAGAAAGAAGATGAGAACACAGATCCACGACGATGATGAACCGCCAACGCAAACAGGTTTTAATCAACACTAGCTAGTTGTTTTTTCTTTCTCTGATAAACTTGTTGTTCCTGTGTCCGGTTCATATCTATTGGGAACTAATGAATTTATTGCAGAAGATCTTACACAACTACATAACTATTAACCTGCTGGTTCTTATTTCAGATGAGAACATATCATTTGATGGAAACGTGGAGGCAAGGACCGTCCACAAGCAGGAGGCACCGATGGGGGAAAACCAATTTAAGGTGTTGTTGGAGCTCAAGGGAATCGGATCCAAGGAGGGAAGATTAGGTGTGGATCTTGTGACTGTCTTAGATATCAGCGGTAGCATGAGGGGAAAAAGATTACTTAAATTGAAACTTGCAATGAAATTCCTGGTCCAGAAACTTGGAGTTACTGATCGACTAGCTGTCGTCACTTTCAACAGGAGGGCCGATAAGTTGTGCCCATTGCGCCGGATGGATGCAGCATCTCAACGCGAGATTCTAGATGAGGTCGACGGGTTAACAGCCCGGTCTGCCACAAACACCGAGGCTGGCCTTAAAATGGCCTTCGAAATACTTAAGGACCGCACTTATAGCCAAAGCCGTCGAGTCGCGATCATGCTTATGTCGGACGGGATGGAAGATTTCGAGAGTCAGGCTGACAGTGTTCCACTCAGCAATGTGCCCGTATACACATTTGCTCTTGGCGATGGAAGCGATCATCACAAGGTAGTTTGAAGTTTGACATTGAAACTTTTACCAATCTTTACTATAAATTCATTTAGTTATCTAGGCGCATCGATATCTTTTTTATGTGTGCTCTGTTCCATAGGTGCTTAGAGACATTGCCAATAAAAGCAATGGAGGAATGTTTGCTTCTGTTTCAGACTCCGATAGTTTGAATGTTGCATTCTCCACGGCTTTGGCAGGGCTTCTAAATGTTGTTATTGATGACCTGACACTTACCATTGCGCCGCTCAATAGTTCCCAACTCAATGAGGTGAATGCCGGGAGTTATCCACAAACGAAGCAGGACACTGTAACTGTTGAGTACGGGTCGCTGTATGATAGAGACCCGCAGAGTCCTTGTGGTGCTTACTCTCCCAAAGGTTGAAGTTGATCATTTGGCTGTCAATATCTTCAATATCACTTACGAGTACAGGTATATCCAATTTCGAGTACTCTTTATGATATGAATGAATAATATTTTTTGAATCTCATGTGAATAAATTTGTGTAAGTAATGTGCACTTCTGCATAGGGTTGATGGGGAGGATATTATTAAATCTGATGAGAAAATCATAAATGTAAAACGCGAGAAAATGTCAACAGAGGCAGAGAATGAGGAGGTGCTAGCCGAGGAGAGACGCGTCAAAACCGTGAGCAAGATGAAAGAAGCAAGATTATTGGCTGACCGTAGGGAGTTGGAGGAGGCTAGGAAAAAACTGGCTGATGCTAAAAAATTACTTTCGGAGGCTGATACTATATTGATGGCTCAGCTGGACCAACTCTTTCTATTCATGGTATCCCCACTGACTTACGACGAAGAAGGATCTGCTTTTGCATCCGCGCTTGAGGCCTCTCACGAAGCACAACGTGCCACAGCTGTCCCAGGTGCTGATGTGTTTCAGGTGGGCATGTTCAGGACCCCCCTTATGGATTTATACATTGAACAGGCCAGGTTATTTGACGAAGATCCCGAAGATTACATTATACCCACGGAGGAGGAGGATAGGCAACTCGTGGCACTAGTGCAATGAAATCACTAAGGTACTTGATAACGGACCAAATGGCTACACGTTTAGACTCCTCGCCCATTCACGTTTTATTCTATTATTGTTGCATAAGTATTAAACAGACATTAATGTAATAAGAATGTAAGTGTTGCTGTGCATACTACATTTCTTTTCTACCTCGTACTTCTGCAAAGGTTATAATGCATTGAGAACAACGAAAAGCATACGAGTACATAGTTGGTGCACTGAGATTTTTCCCATTACAAAGTGCACGTACGAAAATGACCGGAAAATACAACAGATGTGCATATTCTTTTGCATCCCGTAGATTCCAGCCAGTGGCGGAGCCAGAAAACCCTACGAAGGGGGTTAAATTTTTCCAATAGTAATATGTGGGCATAAATACCAAATATTTGGTGGACTAAGTATTAAATACAGGATAAAATCAAGGGTGTTTCTGTGGCTATAAGGTTTTTTGGGGGGTAGAACTAGGGATAGTCAAACCCTGGCTATCCCTAGTTCAAAGTAATGTGCTGAGAACCAGACCGAACATTGACCCTACAAAGTCACTGATCAGGGTCATAAAGTGCAATCATTCCTTCTGTTGAGATTATTAGTCCCATATTGTTGGGCAATCTAAGATCCTGCGGTTTATAATCTCTTAGGGCCTCTCCACTCATTGTCAATTGGTTTTGAGTTGGATGCACGTATTCTAACATGGTATCTGAGCAGGGTATTTGCGACGAGTCTTTTACCGCGCCTTTACTCCACGTCACCCGATTTAATTGTCCACGTGTTAGATCCAACAAGGCTACATGTGAGGGGCGTGTTGAGATTATTAGTCCCATATTGTTGGGCAATCTAAGATCCTGCGGTTTATATAACCCCTTAGGGCCTCTCCACTCATTGCCAATTGGTTTTGAGTTGGATGCCCGTATTCCAACACCTTCACTAAACGCAAAATGATTTACTTGTATTAACACAAAACGATTTACTTGTATTAATCACGATGGAGATAATGATCACTAAAACTTTTCTGTCTTAATCACGATGGAGCCTATGATCATGATGACATCTATTTTCCGTTTATTGTTAGGCTTTCCAAAAAAATTCATAAAATATAAATGTAAACAGTGAGAAACCTTGAAAACTGCAGCTAACTGCCGTTTTTGATTAGCTTGATCTATCAATAGTATACGATGTACTAATCACTATTGCACAAAAACTGGTTACAAATGCTTGGTGTTGTTAGTATTGATGATAAATTCAACATGCACAATTGTAAAAACACGTAAGTATTAACTATCAAGCCACAAAATTAACTTTTATCAAGAAGACACATCACAACTATGTAAGGAAAGAGTTTAACTTTGTTACCGTCACTCACCATAACTAATACCAGTAAGTGGAGATAAAACAAGTGTTCTCTTACGAAAAATACCCCGTCCATGCGTAGATGAGACAATGTGGTAAAAAAGTGGAAGTTGTAAGAAACCAAATAAGATAACTGGGATGGCAGCTAAAATAGACACCGGAATGTAAACCCACGAAGCTTCTCCACGGAGAACAATTACAAGGGTTGTGCCAAAGGTTATCATCATGGTTGCTATAGAGACAAAAAGGGTGGAGAGACCAAGTATCAACTTCCTTGGTAACGATTTTAAGAAATCACGTTCTACGAAACGCGCTGTTAAGATAGAAAAGAACATCAAAACTGACGTGCACGAAGCGAAGAGCGAAACTGCATCTGAAACTATGAAAATCTTGAAAGCCCTCGATTTTAGATACAATGGGATGCCTGTAGTTTGGTCATTGCCACCGGGCAGTGTAAATGCCGCCGCAAACATTACAGTGGCAATAAGAGTGGTGACCAGCATGCATGCTTTTGCTGTATCTTTCATCCACTTTTCCCCATCTCTGGCTAATTCTTTGTGTTTATGCGTGAACAAAGCTTTAGGTGTAAGACCATTCGCATTCTCCATATCTCTGTATCTTGGAGGAACCACTCTCTCAATCTCCTAGAAAATCCATAGCAACTTATATCATCAGAAAGTAGATATGATTTATTACGATCAGCAAAAAAATACTGGAGACGGCTAAGTTTATACTAGACACCACGCCCAAAATAGTGCAATAGGTTATATGAAGTAAAAAATTGGCTTACCAGGAACCATTGTATCTCTCTCTGCATTTGGAGTGCTGGACCATGGGCTTTATCCAGCTGTGGTGATGGTTTCCAAAATCCAGCATAATGTAAGGTGTTGTTTTTCGATTTGTCCTCGAGACTAATATTTTGGTTTCTTTGACCCATTTGAGACATGATTCCATAAATTTCTTCTTGACGTGACATTATAGCTATTTGAAATAAACCTCTTCCACTTTTCTGGTCCATGTAATGCTCCAGGTATGGATTGGTATTAATAAGTTTTTCGAACATCTCAGTAATACCATGAATGGTTGCTAGAACAATTGCATCATGTACTAATGACTCTTTAAGTTGATTAGGACTGAAACTGGGAAGCTCCGAACAGATAAGCCCGAGTATTTTGAGGGTCCGGTCATGTTTCACCTTACAATCAAGCACTTCTTTCACACCAGCTAATGTGGTGAAACTAAATATCAGTTTAGAGAATGATGCCAAAAAAGAAAAAAAAAAACTATATATAGAATGGTATAAAGAGGAAAAGGAGGAAAAAAGATCAGAGAGATACCAAATGATTTGAGAACTTTCAATACTGTTCCGTGCGGCTTTCCCGCTGTTATTAAACAAAAACGTTAGATTTCAAATCAATTCAGAGGATGAATTGTACAGAACGCATGAAATACGTGATGCCTTGAAAGAGAGGATACTGCAAAGTATGAACGTAGGAGAGCAAAATTTTTACTAACATACATGAATGATTCAAAAAAAAAAGGAAAAAAAAAATGCAACGAGGAATTCGTGTTTTATAAAAACTAGTTCACCACACAATATTTTTTTTCTTTCAAAATCAGTCCTAGCTAAAGAGGTGATTACTAGAGAAAACAAAATAACTAAGAATCCTCATCCTCTGACATTAATTAATATGGCTGTAGTAGATGTTAATTTCTATGTACGACTCATGGACTAGGAACTTACAAATAACTATAATTTTAACATTTTAAACTTTCAAAAGGAGAAGTCACTGACCCAACCGATATACGTATCGTCGGAAGGGCCCAAATTTATTTCCACTTGGGAAGGCACAAGGCTTTTTGGCCAGTACACTCAAAAGATTCATTCCGTAGGCATCTCGACTCAATACATATGTTTGCGACTGTTTGTGTTTGAGTTTGTGTAGTAGATCTAAAACCACATCTGCAGATACATAGATTGAGTTCCTTATAATTAAGCATAAAATTAAGTTATGAAGACTATAAATGAAAGAGTTGGTTAAACTCGATGTAGATCATACCGAATGCATCGACCCTTGCTGCAGATGTAAGTAGAGTAGCAATACGTTTTCCAGCATCTCCTGTTTTCCAAAACATTGTTTCTGGTGTTTCGCGGTAAAGATGACGCAATACATTCTCGTCTCCATCGATTGCGGCCATAGCAAGTGGGCTGTGGTCGTCTTTGTTCTCAATCTGTAGCAAGTACGGATTTTTTGTTGCCATCAACTGGACAATTTCTAAGTTATTATTACCTCTTGCTGCAACTGACAAGGCAGTATCACCCCCAGTTGTTTTAGTTTCTAATTGTGCCGGAGTCATCAATTTTAATAGCTCTTCCACGAAATGAACTCTGCCTAACCGAACCGCAATATGAAGAGCTGTGGATCCATCTTCTGTGATTTCAGCCGTCAATGCTTCTGGGAAATCTCGAAAAAACATATCTGCCCCCCTCCAGTGTTCGCTATAGTCTTGTTTCTGTACCCTAAATATATTATTTTGGATGGCGTGGAGTAGTTGTGAATACCTCAAATATTCATCTGTAGTCAGGTCACTTTATTAATAATCTTATGCAACCTTTTAGATGATAATTAATTGAATTCTCAAATATTTTAGTTCATGATTATGCTTTGTGCAGCTAAACATAAAGGTGCAGCTGTTCTTCTTAGTCAATTGTGACAATTGTAACTGCTATTGCCACATTTATTTATTAAAAATTCGTCACAGACAGTTAACTATTATAGCTGTTGCTAGTTTGTCTGAAACAAAGACGAGTGCCCCTGATGTTTTAATTTTTAATGTTGCTAATCAGTTCTAGAGTATTTAATGCCAACTTACAAGTCTAGAGCTAAAAGTATACAATGTATACTCGTCACATACATAGGTATTTAGAATTTGGTACTAACCTTGTCGTTTAACATCAGAAGCCTCTTTCAATTTATTCCAAGCTTTGATCTCCGAATTTTGGTAAAAAATGTAACATAACATATCTCTTCCGCATGCCTCTTTTATGATTTTAAGAGCACAAGCGTTTTTAATCTTGTCAGACTCCGTATCATCGTCATTACCACTATTTACGGTGTTCCAGAGTCGCAGACTTTGTAAATAGGGTTTCATGTAAGAGCTCCATGCACCGTAGTTGGCTCGTGTCAAAACTCTATCAGCTTCTGCAACGTCACTAAATATGTTTTCTGCCCGCATTGAGTGCTCAGCGTTGTGTGTTTCTGATAAATTAGAAAATTCATTTCAGTATACAACCATAAATTTTCACTTAGGATTTTCTAAAATATGAAAATATATAGCATAGTTTTTTTCTATAGTTTTGATCAAACCATAAGCTTCTTCGAATTCATCTTGTTCTGCTTCTAACTCCTCCCAAGCACTTTTGGCGCAATCTACGTACCAAATGAATTTCTGCATATGTGGTGGACAATGAAGTTTTATTGCGTCCAGTGCTTTCTCGTCTTTCACCCGGTCTGATATTTTAGACTCTTTCAGAAAACCCCATAAACCTTCGGTTTCAAGATAATGCTCTGTAAATTTCCCCCAACTTTCGTAGTCGCTGAAGATTTTCTGTGCTGTTGATGATGGTGCTATTCCTGTTGCTACTGCATCTGCCAGTTCCATTGAAAGTAAAAGAAAATAGTACTTTCCCGGTGTCAATTAACAAGAGTGATAGTTTCATATTTCCATAGAATCGACAAAAATTCTTCGGATATAGACGAGAAAATCAACAGAAATTCTTAGGAAATTTTTACACAGACAATTCTTTAGTTTTAGCAAAATCCCAAGTATGTATGCAAGTGGGATAGACTACTAATTATTTTAAGTATTGTTAATTTTGGTACCAGTATACATACGTATTTAGATTCATTAATATATATATATATATATATATATATATATATATTTGGCTGATTTTAGCTACATGAAAATCAATTTCAAAAATAATATATAAGACAAAATATTTATTTTCTAATACCATTAAATATTATTTCTATTAAACCTTAATATAAATTTAACAAAATCAATTATTAATAAGAAATATTCTCTCGATTTCAAAATAATACTCCCTTCGTTCTTAAATAATAGGCTGGTTTCATGTATAATTTGTACATGGAACCAGCCTATTATTCAAGAACGGAGGGAGCAGGTTAGTTTCATGTATAATTTGTATATGGAATGGACCTATTCTTCTAAAACGGAGGTGGTAAAAATTATACTAATTTAGGTAATGCTGATGTAACCCGTTTTTTCACGGGAAGAAATATAAGTACCTGCTCCTAGCTCGCTCTCCAACTTGCGCCAAGCTTTATAGGCGTGATCTTCTTCAAAGATAAAATTAAACATTTCTTCCCCACATGACATTCTTATTGCTACCAAAGCGTTATGATTTTTCATCTTGTAAGCTGGTAATTCAATTTTATAACTTTCATCAACAACACTCCAAAGATATTTACTTAACAACACGTTCTTCATGTAAAATTTCCATTTTCCATAATTGCGACGTGTTAGAACCTTATCAGCCTCCGGAACTTTATCTAAATTTACCCTCGATGTTGCTGCGGCTGTTACCATCTTATTGTATTTATCTGATCATAAAATTGAATTAATCACTTTTGTTTGCAGTTACACAGTTATTTTTTGTCACTTGAAAGAAAGAAGATTATAGTACATTAATGAAATAAATTTATTTATTTATTTATTTTTTTCCTGAAATGGATCTAACCTTTTTCTTCCTCGGGGGCGTCGGCTGCTTTTGCTAACCAGTTCCAAGCTTCGCTAGCAAACTCTGCGTGGATGATGTGCGGCAACATCTGCGTTCCAGATGACATTTTTATAGCTTCAAGGGCTTTCTTGTCTCTATTCAGTTCGCTGCTGTAAGATTTCAAAGGGACGGCAGTTTTTCCATCACTCAGTTTATCATTATGGTTGTACGGCCTGGAAATGGATTCAACTAGATCTTTCCTTTTCAAGTTAATTTCCATATATTTTTTCCAAGTTACGTAATTAGTTGATGTAAGAAGCTCAAGTGAGGTACAAATGCATCTAAATTTGTTGTTGCCATAGTCGCCATCTTGCTGTACTACTACATACGGATAAACTTTTTAGAAAACAGACGGATATACAAATTGTTACGAAATTCCGAAAATCATAGGATCATTATGATATATAGACTTACCAGCGAGCAAATAACTAAGGCGGAGAATGAAACTGAATCAACTGATGAATCTCTATTGCTTCTGAATTTTATTCGATTCCTATAATGTGAAAATGCACACCTGAAACTCAGAATGATGAGCTCAGATCTAGAAATGGTTGCAAGTTATTTCTAGCACTGATATCAATTAGTAAGTATGGAAACAAGATGTTTATTTTTTATTGATCAGGACCAGAGGCTTTTTTTTTTTTTATTTGTGGGGAACTACGATATTAGCTGGAGGGTATGAATCATTCGTTAGCAAAGTTGACTTTACCTGGTATCTGGCCGAATCCTTGGGGTTTATGTCGTTGGGTGTAGTACAAAGACTTTGATGTACACCATCACAACCACTCATGTAGGGGGGAGCCTGGTAGGACTTAACTCTTTATATTTTATATATTGTTTGAGTTACACTTTCTAGGTATTGTTAGAGCAAGTGTTAGTGACTCCAAATCAAAATTTCATTTAGGAAAATATGGCGGAAGCAAGTCATATGGGTTCCAAAAAAGGTTCCAAGTAGTCACTTTTCCATTTGATTTCCTTCGTGTCAGCTAAAATCAACCTATTGTCTATCTATTGCTTCAGTCTGTATACATACTCTTTTTACTTTTATGTATATATAAAAAGAAGAAGAGATTAGATAACAGATAATAATCTAAATCTGAATTATTTCTGCTCAGCGTCTAGCCACCAGAAACTTGAAAAATGGAGCACGACGCCTGAATTTGTAAATTTATTTAACCGAGATCTTGAATAAGTTTCTTTGTGGTTTTGTTTATTTTGCAATCGACCTGTAATGCTAGTGACATTTAAGCTAATTCCTTATAAAATATAAAGGAAACATTTAATTCCATGTGAATCCTAAGAAAGTGGAGCCTTGCACGTCATCAGTGGGTTTTAGTCAACCATTTGTGCATTGCTTGCGCCAAAAGACGTATACTGTATACTGATTCTTTTTATCCTCACTAGATTTTGTGCCCATGCTACGTTCGGGCATTTTTGTTCTTTAGCCATATTTTTTTGTAGGTGTCGTGCGGTTTCACCCCGCCCCATCACGATACATTTTTAATTAGGTGTGGCTCGGCTTCGGCTTCGCCTCGTCCCGTCCCGATTTGATTTGGTAAATCTCGGCTTCACCTCGCCTCACCTCGCTCGTTCCCGATTTAATTTGGTAAAGCTCGGCTTCGGCTTCGCCTCGCCTCGCCCCGTCTCGATTTTATTTGGTGTGATTCGGCTTCGCCTCGCCATGTCCCAATGCATTTGATGAACCTGGTAATCGATAATGCCACTCGCACCATCCCGATTTGATTTGGTAAAGCTCGGCTTCGCCTCGCCTCACCCCTTCCCGATTTTATTTGGTGTGGCTCAGCTTCGCCTCGCCCTGTCCCAATGCATTTGATGAACCTGGGAATCGATAATGCCAGTAGCAACTTCTCATGGGACATCATAATCTCGACTGTGAATTATATATTTTTTTAAAACATTTCATATAAATTACAGAAAACTAAACTGACTTTTAAACAAATCAATATCATATAAATATAAAATAAATATAATATGTTCTATTCTTAACAGTATTTATGGAAGAACATTTGAGGAGCAAAAACGTACCTATTAACTCTAACCCATTGTCCCTGATCAAGAGACCTGCATAAAGACAAACAGTACATAAGGACTTGAAAACAACCACAAACCCGTAATAATAGTCGTAAAATGAGTTTAGTTTGCATTGTGATATTCTTAAGATTGATATAAAGACAGACTTAAATTATCAAATGTAGCAGAAGTTCGTGCTCTTTTTCAGCATTAGCCATCTCCGCACTTAAATTTTTTACCTCGCGAGCCATTGCAATACATCAAACTCTTTTCCATTTGCTATCCGTGCTCAAAGTTCTGGCATGTTCTTTCTTCTCATATTCAATTGCATACCTATGCACCCATATATATAAGCAAGAAAACATGGAATTTGAACATCAAAACACGCCATTCTATGAAATATTAACAAATAAATGGTACCCTGAACCTTTGCAAAAAAATAAAATAATAAATAAATTATACCTTACACGTTGCAAAAGAAGTTTCACTTCTCAATCTCCGCCTTGAGTTTGGTGTCTGTTATATATCCGGAATATAGAAAATATGCCAACAAAGTTCTTGTTGTACTGTATACTGCAGACTTACTCAGAGGTCAGCTATTAGCAAGAAAATTTTCATTGCAGCACCAATGCCCAGGCAAGACAAAGATAAGTCACTCTGATATCTTTATGCTATTGATCAATCTACTACAAAGTATTCCAATATGCTAAGGAGTGAGAAAGAAATGAATATTGTTGTTACTTAGGTTTAAGTAAGATGCACTACCTTGACACACCGGCAAGATAAAAAAAAACACATCTCTAGAGCTAGCATTTTTTTTTTTTTTTGGGAAAAGATAAAATTCATTCATAATGAAGTGCTGAGATAGCACTTAAAAGGACCAACAAACAACCATAAGATAGCTAAACAAAATAAAGGGGATTACAACAATGGAATCATTTCCCCTAAAACAAGTTGAAACAATGGTATCCACTACAAAGTATCTGTAGAGCTAGCATTGATCTCTCCATACATATGAATTTGGAAGAATAATTTAAAAACAATGAAATATAATAAATCTGAAGGAAGGTATACAATGCTGCAACAATTAAAGAAGTAGTAGTCATATTGAACTCTTTATGCAATCCTGAAGTGCTCAATGTTGAATGAAAATAACCACAAACTTCTTTTCATAGCCAAAGAAAAAAGGGAAAAAAAATTATATAATTGTATAAACTGTTGGAATATTTTCAACTGTTGGAATATTTGGTGGTATAACTGTTTCGACAGTTAAAATTATATCCAGAATCTTCGATTCCAACAGACGCCATTCATGTCTGATGATGAAGAGAATCATCGTTTCGATTGCAACAGACGCCATTCCCAACAGATGCGAAAACATCTATAAATAGATCTCCCAAAACTCATTTATCATCATATCAAAAACAATCTGTTTTCTTCTTCTCTAAAGCATCATCAGAATCTTATACAAGTGTGATTCTTGGTCGGGTCAAGGAAGTACAATCCTTGAATTCGATTACGGTGTTAGGGCTTCATTGAATCCTCAAGGCATAATTCGAGAGACCTGTTGTACTCGCCAAGTTATTGGGAAAGGTCAATTATTGTCTAAAAGAATCGAAAGATCCTTGAAGTCAGGGGTACACCATCGTTTGGTTTCTGTTTTTTCTTTATTCATCGTCTTGTTTTTAACCCAATTTTCCAACAGTTTTAGACAATAACTTTCGATAATGGAGGGTGAATCTTCAACTTCGAATGCTAGTGCACAATCCCCCGCAAGTGATGAACCAAACCCTAACTCGCTCGAATGTTTTGATGGTGAAAATTTTACTCGTTGGCAAGAGACTGTGAAGTTTTTTTTCTTATCACCATCAAGTTGTGGTACATACTTGAAGATGGATTGGAGGCGATTCCTGAACCATCAGACAAAGATACTCCTGATTTGATTACCAAACGAAAGAAGCGTCAGGAAGATGATTTCATGTGTCGTGGCCATATTTTGAATGCCCCGAAACTCCCGTTTACAATGCACATCGAGCATTGCGATCGCAAAGGAATTATGGATCGTGCTTGACAACAAATACAAGATTTCTGAAGCAAGCAACAAGAAATTCCCGACTTGCAACTTCATGGATTTTAAAATGGTTGACAAGAAGTCAATCATTGCCTGTGTTAGTGAACTTTTACTCATTGTTAATCATCTTAAGGATGCCGGAATTGATCTTCCTTCTCGTTTGTTGTCGGGTTATTATTTCTCGCCTTCCCCTTCTTGGAATGGTTATAAGAAGAAACTTAAGCATGCCGAGACCGACTATGATTTAGAGGCATTACAAACAGCCATCTTCGAATAGAAGAGGACTTTCGTAAACGAGAACTTAAGGATAGTCCACAATCCCAAAACCATTCTAAGGTAAATAGTAGAAGAATCTAAGACACCGAATTCCTTGAAACCTAAGAATGATACTCAAGTTTAAGAAGCATCATCCCAACAAGAAGAGTAAGAAGAAGGGAAATTGCTACTCGTGACAAACCCGGCCATTTTGCTCGTGACTGTCGTCTCAAAAAGAAACAACAGCAGAACCAGAAAAAAAGAGGCAAATATGGTCGATGACAAACTTGTGATCGTGGTGCAAGCCGCCAATGCTGTTGCTGAAACTGGGGGTGGATGGTGGTACGACAATGGTGCAACCGTCCATATCTGTAAGGATAGAAATCTTTACAAGACATACGAACCGGTTAGTGGAGAAGGAAACGAAGTTGTCTCCGCAAATGGCCAACACAAAGAAAGACATTGGGAAAGGCACTATTGAACTCTCGTTTACTTCAGGAAAGATCACATTTTACTAATGTGTTACATGTCCCCGACATTGTAAAAACCTTGTTTCCGGCGACCTTGTTATGAAGGCTGGATTCAAGACGACCTATGAGTCTAATAAGTTTGTATTGTCCAAAAAATGGTGTGTTTGTTGGACAAGGATATGCTTGTAATGGGATGATTAAGCTTAATATAATAAATAATGGTTCTGCTTATATTGTTGACTCGTTAATTTATGGCATGCTAGGTTTGGTCATGTGAATTATGGTTCCCTTAGAAACATGAAACGATTAGGTTTGATTTCTGATTGCAATTTTGATCATGCTTCTAAATGTGAAATATGTGTGCAAGCAAAGATAACTAGAATTTCCCATAAGTATGTTGTACGAAACTATTCCTTACTTGAATTAGTACACAGTGATGTGGGTGATTTGCATGGTTCCGCCACTGTGGTGGAAATAAGTATTATGTCACTTTTATAGAGGATAGTACTAGATATGCTTATACATATTTGATGAAATCTAAGGATGATGTTTTTGACATATTCAAAATATACAAAGCGTATAGAGACACAATTAGGATCGAAAATTAAGATTTTACGTTCGATCGTGGTGGTGAATATTTTCCTAATGAATTTAAATTCTTTTGTCAAGAGCATGGTTTAATTCATCAATTTATCGCACCTTATACACCTCAAAAAATGGGTGGCTGAAAGGAAAATAGAACTTTGATTGATATGGTTAATTGCATGCTTATAAGTTCTAGTTTGCCTAATTCTTTGTGGGGTGAAGCTATGTTGTCTCGCATGTTATATTTTGAATAGAGTTCCTTTGAAAAAGAAGAATGTTTCTCCTTATGAATTGTGGTTTAAGAGGAAACCAAACTTGAAGAGACTTAAAGTCCTGGGGTTGCTTAGCATATGTTCGAAAGCCCGATCCTAAAAGACCAAAATGGGAAACAGGGCTTATAAATGTGCTTTTGTGGGATACTCTCTTAATAGTATCACCTACATGATTTTTAATCCTTGACACTTTTGAGATTATAGAATCTCGTAGATGTGGAATTCTTTGAGAACTTAAATAGGAACAGTTCTCAAATGCAACCCATGGAGAACTCATTGTTACCTAGTCTAGAATCAAGAGACTAATGAGAATGATGATCATTCTGTTCCTACTCGAGACATGGAAGATACTTCTAAACCCATAGAAGATGTTGAACCTAGAAGGAGTAAGAGAGCAAGAAAAGAGAAAAGATTTGGTCCAGAATGGGTTCAATATCTTGTAGAAGGTAGTAAGAATGAAATTTTAGTATGACTAGATATGTAATGCATGTTGATGATGACCCTAAAACTTATGGCTGAGGCAATGAGTTCCAGAGATGCTAATTTCTGGAAAGAGTCTATCAATGATGAAAAGCATTCACTTTTGTCTAATGGTACTTGGATATATTGTGATTTACCTCCTGGCATCAAGCCTATAGGATGTAAATGGGTATTCAAGAGAAAAATGAATGCAGACGGATCCATTGATAAGTTCAAAGCGAGATTAGTTGCTAAGGGTTATAAACAACGACATGGAATTGACTATTTTGATACATATTCTCATGTTGCTCGCATCTCATCAATCCGTTGTTTAATTGCACTTGCTTCTACACACAAATTAATTATACATCAAATGGATGTCAAAACCGCATTTCTAAATGGTGATTTAGAAGAAGAGATATATATGGAACAACCCGAAGGTTTCATATTGCCAGGCCAAGAAAAGAAGGTTTGCAAGTTGGTAAAATCTCTTTATGGCTTGAACCAAGCTCCCATGCAATGGCATGAGAAGTTTGACAAAGTAGCTTTGTCACATGGTTTTGTTATGAATGATGCTGATAAATATATCTATAATAAGCATGATAGTTCGGATGTGTGATTCTATGTTTGTATGTTGATGATATGCTTATTTTTGATCCGACATATCTCGTGTGGAAGAAACAAAAAGTTTCTTAACTCTAACTTTGATATGAAGGACTTAGGGGAGGCTGATGTGATCTTGGAATCAAAATCCTAAGAAAGGGAGATGAGTTGGTTTTAACCTAATCTCATTACATTGAGAAATTTCTCAAGAAGTATGGTCATTTTGATGACAAACCAGTCCCTACTCCTTTAGAACCTACTATAAAGTTAATGAAGAATACCGGGGCGTACTCATGCACCACTTGAGTATTCTAGTATTATTGGGAGTCTTATGTATGCCATGCATTGCACAAGACCGGACATAGCTCATGCCGTGGGATTGTTATGTCGTTTCTCAAGTAATCCAGAGATGAACACTGGAAAGCAATTTCAAGAGTGTTGGCTTACTTGAAAGGAACCATTGATTATGGTTTGCATTATCAAGGCTATCCCCGCTATATTAGAAGGATACAAGTGATGCTACCTGGAACAATGTAGAATCCAATTCCAAGTCGATCGGGTGGATGGATATTTACATTAGGAGGTGCTGCAGTTGTCTTGGAGTTCCAAGAAGTGACTTGTATTTCCGACTCAACGATGTTGTCAAATTGATAGCGTTAATCGATGCATGTAAGGAGGCGAATGGCTTAGGAACTTACTTGTTGAAATCCCATTTTGAAGAAGCCATCTCCAGCAGTTTTGATTAATTGTGATAATCAAGCTACTATCTATAATGTCTCTAACAAGACTTATAATGGAAAGTCTAGACATACAAGTCTTAGACATCAAATAGTAAGACAATTACTCAAGAGAGGAGTAGTTGCTGTGAACTATATTGAAACAAGTAAGAACTTGGCAAACCTATTTACGAAAAGTCTTCCAAAGGCAATGGTTTCAATAAAGTGTAAGGAAATGGGACTAAGGTCTGTGAATGAAGTTTGATCACCCATAGCAGAAACCCAACCTATGTTTTGGAAAGGATAAACAAGGTTCAATTTGGTACCAACAAGTAATGGAAGTGATTATGGTGCACTAAAATTAAAACTTCCCATTTTCTTATTAGTGCAGGTTTTGCAAGAAATCGTGGATGGATGAAAATCCTTAATAAGTCTAACTTTTATCACAAGGTGTCTCGCAGAAACACCTTCGAGACTTACCTATATGAGTATGGAAATCAGGCCGTTTCCTAAGAGAAAAAGACCGTTCTCTAAAGAAGACTCATGAATCCAGGATTTAAGCACATGGCCATTAACGTGCTAGCTATAGAACATACTATCTTCTGAAATCAATATGTGGACATTCCGGTTTTATCATTAGGGTACTTGGTTCAAGACTAGTTTCACCATTGAACCTAGATAAGGCTTTGAATTTCTTACACTAAGTGAAGGTTAAACCAAAAGATACCTATCACTTATGTATTGGTTTCAACGATGATGCTTATTCTCAACTAAGCTTGAACTACGATGGCTTGATCCCACTCGGGTACGTAGGCAGTCACTTTGGTGATGCAGCCACTCTGATTTAAAAGTTTTTTAACTTTGTTTTATGTTTTTTGAAAATAAGGGGAGAATGTTGGAATATTTTCATACTGGGGGTCCTGGGAGATTGTTGAAATCATAATGTTTCGACTAATAAAATCGATATCCAGAATCTTGATTCCAACGACGCCATTCATGTCTCGATGATGAAGAGAGACGCTTATTCCAACAGACGCCATGCAAAAACATCTATAAATAGCATCTCCCAAAACTCATTTATCATCATATCAAAAACAATATGTTTTCTTATTCTCTAAAAGCATCATCAGACTCTTATACAGTGTGATTCTTGGTCGGGTCAAGGAAGTACAATCCTTGAATTCGACACGGTGTTAGGGCTTCATTGAATCCTGAAGGCATAATTCGAGAGACCTGTTGTACTCGCCAAGTTAATTGGGAAAGGTCGAATTATTGTCTAAAAGAATCGAAAGAGCCTTGAAGTCAGGGGTACACCATTGTTTGGTTTATGTTTTTCTTTATTCATCCTCTTGTTTTTAACCCAATTTTCCAACATAAACACCCGTTTCAGGAAGCAAAGAAGTTATCCAGATAAAGATAAATGTGAAAGCCACCAAACATCTATGATTTATCCACTTATTCACGATTCTTGATAGCAAAGAGTCCTCATGTTTGTTACCCGAAGAGGCGGCACTTACATTCAATCTAATTTTGTAGATTTTTTCTTTCTTAAAACCACAATTGCCCCTCTTATTAGCAGATCTTATTAGGATACTAAACTCATAAGATACTAAAAAATAATCACAAACCTAAGGACCAAAACATGTGGTTACAATTCGGTAATAATAACTATCACTGCATACTATGTTTTATAGTCCAAGAAAAAATATGATTATTCTATGTTCAAATATTTCTTTAGATTAATATTGTTCACCTGTTGAGTGAGCATATTTGTATGTTGCTTGTGCCTTGTCTTTGTCCAAGGTTTCATTTTGTGTGATATTGGGTTTAGTTTTGTTTGAGTATTTTCCCAGCATGAGCATACTTCTCTGAAACCCAATGTAATACTCCCTCCGTTCCAATTTACTTGACGTTGCAGAGTTTTTCACGGGTATTAGGAAATATCAGAGAGAGTAAAATCTTTCCAATAATACCCATATTAATTCCTACTTAAAAGTTAAATAACCTAGTTTTGTGTTTCTAGAATATAGGGAAAGTTATCAATCCCATAGTAATGTACTTGGGATGTACAAGATTGAGTATATATCCTCCATGGGGTATATTTAAAAGTTAGAGTAATTTTTTTTGTATTGATTACCATGATAATTAATTCTCTGGTGATTCCAAAGCAAGGGTAGATTAGTGAAAATTGGGGAAAATAACTAAAACTATCATCTAATTTGGAACACAAAAGAAACCCTAAAAAAACAAGTAAAATGGAACAAAGGGAGTATCAATAAATTAACTAGTGAGGAAAGAGCATGTCAATTGATTATCAGGAACCACAACATTATTATGTCTTCTTTCTCTCTTCTCGTGGATACCATTGTTTCTTGTAGAAAAAACAATAAAATCGTACCTTCAATAAAATCGTACCTTCAAAATCGTACCATTGTTTTTTTGCTGTTTTTCATTTTTTTTTCTCTCTCATGTTTCTCTCCGGCGACAACAACCGAGTGATTGGAAACTCATTCCAATCACGGGTTCATCATGATTTCGCTTGATGATTTGTGTTTTTGCTGCTTTTTATCGAATCCCCTTCCCTTTTCGTGAGTTTTCCGATTGATTTCCTTTGTTTCCCTTTTGTTTTGCATTGTGTTTTTGTTTCTTTTAGGGTTCTGTTGTTTAGGGTTTCTTCTTCTTCCCAATGCCGAGAGTTACACGTTCTTTGTCTCGCGCTCCATTGTCTGCCTCTTCAACACAGCCTTCTCTTTCCTGTTCAACACAGTCTTCTCTTACCTGCTCCACGGCATCTCCAACCCTCTCATCCTCGACAGGCGTTTTAGTTGCAGATAACGTGTGCCATTGTCCTTTCAAGAGAGTTCATGATTGTTCTGATGGAGTTCACGGAAGAGGGTATGCCAAGGGTTCGGTCTTGAAACACTTTCACGATAAACACCTTTCCTCTGTATCCAGTAAGGCCATGATCCGGGAATTAATCGCTAGCGATTTGAGGGTTTATGGTGACCTGGAGAAGGTTCTTCATACTCTTCATATGTGGTTCTGCACCAAATGCATGTATTTTCATGCCTGGTCTAAGCCCTGCAAGGGACGTGATGGAGCTGTTCATGATTACATCTCAGGGCCTGGTACTGGGGATGGTGAGCTGATTTATGGCTTGACCAAACCAGGTGCAGATTCTGTGTGTTTGCAGGATTTGAGTGTGGAAGCTGCTGGTAATGAGTTCGACAAAATTTCAGGTAAGGGTGCTGGTGACGAGTTTGCGTTATCCACTGATTTACTTAACATAGTAATGCAACGTCAAATCCCCACTGTTAGTGTATTCCCCACAAGTGTAGACTAGCGTTTTCCAGGGCTTTGAAGCTATTTCTTGATCGCATTGTTGCTAGTACAGATAGTACGACGGCTTGGATTCGTTTACTATTCTTGCCCATTTGCACGTTATTTCTTTACCATCCGAAGACCTCAGCTGAACGTAAATCTGGAAATAAGAAAAAACTACAAGTTGCGGCAATTGTGGAGGCTCTTACGGTTTGGAGAGAACAACCGAATGGTTTTTCAGCTTTGGTTCACAAGTCATTGCAAAGCCGATCAAGTCTCGTTCCGTGAAATAAGGAAGAGGAAGATGGGAAGAAGTCGGACGACAAACGCTTGGGTTCTGTGATCACAGCCTGCCAACGTAAGATCTGTGCAGGTCAATATGCTGCTGCCATTAAATTTTTGTCTTCTTCTGGGGTTGCTCCTTTCGAAGAGCAGACCTATCTGGACTTACTCGACAAGCACCCTAGCGCCCTTCCCTGAAGTTCCCACGGCTCGATATTGTTGAAGATTCGATTAGGTGGATTCTAAGGCATTGGCGCTATCAAGAGTTTTCCAAGAGGTACGTCTTGTGGCCGAGATGGGTTACGTGCGCAACACTTAGTAGACGACCTTAGCGGGGCAGCAGGTGGCGATGATTTGCTTGTTTCATTTCTGGTCGCCAATCTTTGGTTGGTTGCAGATGTCCCAAAGGCCTTGGGTGAATTCATTGCTAGTGCTCCCTTGACTCCGTTGCTAAAGTCGAGGAGGTCTTAGGCCCATAGCCTGCACGGCTAAGGAGATTAGTTTCAAAGGTGGCTGCTCGATGTTGGAAAGGATATGATCTTTATTTGGGTGACTACCAATTTGGTTTTGGTGTACCAGTAGAGGGGGAAGGTATTTTACACGCCAGAAATCGCCTTGTTGAACTGAAGGGTCATTCGGATAATATGTCAATGTTTCTAATTGACTTTTCCAATGCTTTTAACATGGTGTGTAGATCACAACTCATCAAAGAAGTTCGCCTTCATTGTCCAGTATTTCTCACTGGGTAGAGTTTTGTTATTTACGCCCTGCTAAGCTTTATTATTCCCAATACATCTTGTCTTCTTCTCTTGGCGTGCAACAAGGTGATCCTCTTGGACCCTGTTATTTTCATTAACTTCACCCCTTAGTGAAGACTATTGCTCAATGTGAATCGATCTACACGCTTGGTATCTTGATGATGGCACAATAATTGGAGATACTTTAAAGGTGGCTAGGCTTCATGGATAATTCAATCAAGGACTGCATAGGGTTTACATCTCAACATTAACAAGATGGAAGTTTTTTGGCCTTCTTTGATCCTAGAAGTACTATTGAAGATGTTTTCCCTCCATATCGGGTAGACCTTCTAAGGGCGTTAAACTTTAGGAGGCCCTCGTGAGTTTGGATTTGGGCTTCACCACGACTTGGTGTTGAACAGGTTCACAAAACTGCTCATCTAATGGAAGCAATTAAGAAACTCGTGGATCCGCAAAGTGATATGCTTTTACTTCGCAATTGCACCGGGGTGTCTAGACTTTATTTTGCAATAAAGCACTACTAATCGGGCTACTGCTCTTCAACCGGCCACCGATTTTCTTTGATGTCCAAATTTTTATCGCATTCGAGGCTTTGATTAATGGAGATGGTGTCAGGGGTTCGTCCTTTACAGTAAGAGATTATCCACCTTCCTATTAAGGATGGAGGACTTGGCATCTATACTATGGTCGACACTCGAGCGCATCGTTATCTTGCTTCTCAAAGCCGCACTACTTGGCAGTAAAAGGATTCTTGGCGACTTATTCCTTACTTGGACAAAGGATTATCTTATCCGCTTGGCTCTTCGAACTTCACTCGCCATGTGGTTTACCATCTTCTTACAAGTGTCGGCGATATCGCCTCTTCCATGCATTCCATTACTGCGCTTGTTTATTTTGATTTACAGAAGAGTATTCCGCAATTAAGCCCATTTGTCCGAAGAGATTCCGCTTTATGGCAATGTAATCGAGTCAAGCATGCCTAGGACTACCTGTTGGCGGTTCCACTAGTGGGCTCAACCAGTGCTTGATACGTAAAATTCTAGAGTCGTGCTTTTGCTATCGCTTGGGTATTCCTTTGTTTGTGGAGAATAGTCTATGCCTGCTATAACAAGCCCATGGATGCTTTTGGGGATCATGCGCTTCATCAGGCAAAGGATATTGGCTACAAATTTTGTCATGATGTGGTTCGAGATACTACGCTGGGACATTTGTTACAAGGCTAATGTTCCCGCTTGAAGGAAGTATCTCTCGGCTTCAATCCGATGATGGTCAAGATCTAAAGCCTACTGGATATCCTTGTTCTTAATTGGGAAAGTGGGCAAGATGTATGCATGGATGTTACAGGAGTTTCTCCGTTCACCGGTGGTGGTGTTCGCTCTTTCGCCTCTCCGGTAAGGTTATTTCTAGTGCCTGCCACGCAAATGCACTAAATACTTGGACAAATGTGATGCACATGGTTATGGTTTGGGTGTTCTAGCCTTTTCTACCTTAGGGGAACTTGGTGAGGACACTCTGGTCTTTTTCAAGCGCTTGAGAAATTGCCTACTTAGCAATGATGCTAGTATGGATTAGGTAGTTTTATTTTTCATCGCTTAGAGGTTGCTATTCAAAGAGGAGTTGGTGCTCAGCTTGTCGCTAGGCTACCAACCAAAAGATCTGTGTAATAATTATTATTATCTTTTAAAAGATAAGTAAAAAACCATGAATAATTAAAACAAATCATTATTTATAGCAAAACAAATAAAATCTAAAAGAAACAGTGAAAACCTAAAAGAAACAATGTATGAAACAAAGAGAGAAAGAAATTAGAGATGCTGCAGCAGGAAAAAAAAAGAGACAAAAGTAGGGTTTTTCGGGGGTAGGCGCAACTTCTAGTATTTGATGATGAAGATCCATGATTTGTTGCAAAAAAAACGTAGAGGGGAAGGTTTAGGATGAACGGATCAATATAGGTTTAAGATTTAAGTTTAGGAGTTAGAACCCCTTGACCAATAGAGTATCGCCAAGTGTCCACTCCAGGTTTAACGTGAGAACTCTTTTCTCAGCGATTGTGGCCCTCTCGAAACTCACTATTCTCTCGTTGAACGGTGACACTCACCATTCAACTTGGGGACTCTAATGAGTTAGGATTTTAAAGGAGTTAGATTTGTTTAGAACTTGTTCATTCTGTATGAACCGAGATGCACATTTGGTATCTTTTTCCTACAACTTACAACCGAATTACCAAATGAAAACCAATTTACAATAAGGACTACAATTTGCAGCCGACATGCCCATTCTATGTATTTTTCCTGAGTTATTCATGGCATCTCTAAGAATTTGAACTAAATAATATTGTTTGTACGGTATAAGATTTTCAATTCAAACACGAATTTGTTGATGATTAAGTTGTTGATCGAACTGTAACCTTTCTCTCCCCATGAACAATGTTGGAGGTACCTGCAAAAAAGCCTCTGATACCGAAGTTAATTAGAATTTTTCACAGGAAATTGTATATAGTGTTGTAGTGACATGTTTCTGACCACTACCTACATGTGTCGTAGTGCATGCTCATGTCTCGTTCATGCTTAACACCTATTGTATTTTCTCTTCCACTAACTACACATGTAATGGGAGTAGAAACCCTCTCTTACTTTCCTACATGTATTTAATTAGAAACACAATGAATGAGAAGTGTGTCTGATTCTCTTCCTGTTTTGTTTCCTTTAAGTTTTACTCTTTTGTCTCCTCCATGCAACAAACTTAAATACGTTATCAGCACTTTGTTCTTTGTTTCCACTGGAGCATTAATCCTTCAAAAACAAAAGTTGTTGGTTCTACCATTAATATCAAGTAGGATTTTCAAAAAGAAGGTATTCCTTAAACTTCCTTTCTATATTTCCCTTAAAATACAATACTCATAATAGTAGTAATTATTTTGATTTGCATGCATGTCTATTCTTTTTCTTCTTTTGATTTAAATGCATGTTTGTCCTTCTTCTTCATCACATGATAATTGTTGATAATAGTACTTTACTCTATTTTCTTATCACTGGCTTGTATACTCTCTTGATAGTTATAAATTTCTTTTGATAATACATGTGATAGGAAATACAATAATCCATGTTGCATGTTTATCTCCCTTATTTATCTAGAGATTTTAAATATGTGATAAAATAATTTTATTTGTCCTTATTTGAAGAAGAAGAAGAAGAAAACGTATTTCTTTTTATGCATGCATGCTTGTCCTCTTGAAAGAGACATATTTGGTTTTATCACCTGCCATTAAATATCTCCTTAAAGTAATAAATGTTTGTCCTTTTCACCCTAATAAATTAACTCATGTGATACACAAAAGCATTTCTGATTTTTTTTAAATACTTTACCATATAAGTTGTACCTTTGTGATATTATAATATATTGTCTTTTACCTTTGACTCACCTTTCGAAAAACAACATGCATGTACATTAATAAAATAAAATTATGAAAAAGAAGAAGAAAGAAGATAGTATTATGATTTTGTACCAGCTGTTAGAAAAAGAATAGTGAACTACAAATTATTACCAGTAAATATTGTCATGATTACAACTAAAGTCATAAAATAAAATATATTTTTTTCACACTTATTTATATATATATTTTTTCTTGATTGTCATATACTTACAAAGGAATAACAACTTGAATCCTTAAGAACTATGTGCATGTAAATATTAAATATTTTTGTATTCTATTTTTTTTTCAAACAAAACTTATTTTTGGTTGATCAATTTGTTAACCATAAAGAAATTTGGTTAGTCATTTTTGTTGACGGGTGTTTATGGGTAAAAATCGTTTCTGCCGATTTCGGTAAATTCGGTAGGTGAGTGAGAAACTGGTTCAAACCCTAAACAAATGTGTTGCACGTGAGCACTTTATAGATTCGAGAGATCAATATGTACAAGTCCGACCTAAACCAAGAATTGGCCGTTCCAGACTTGCTTCGGTCACAAAGTGGAGGAGAAGGGTTGATTTGGGGAGGGAAGCTAAAAAAGGTGTTGAGACCACACAATTCGGGAGAGTAGTGTCTCGACTTGTATCGAAAGTGAAAGCTTCTGGAAGCTTGCAAGAGATGAAAGTTTTTTGGAGAGCTTGCAAAGTTGCCTTTTTCGAGAGTGTTATATTTTTCTCCCGATCGAGACTTGTTGTCCGGTGGAAATAGGTAAGACCTATTTATACAAGTCGAGATTGAAACGCACTCCTGGCCTCATGAAGGAAGAGAGTAAAGGGTGGAATAATGGGAGGAGGTGGTAACTGCATGGTGTTAATGGGTGAAAACGTTTTCACCATTGTTTCCTCATTTATTTGACCGCTTTATTCCTTTTCACGCTTTCTTAATGTGAGCGTAGTGTACGCCGCAAGCCGTGATCGCCAAACCAAGACCCCGGAAAGCATCCCGGGCTTGTGTTGATGTCTCGAGTGTTGGTTGCATCTTGAGTGCAAATGGTGCTGCTAGGGGAGCATGTGGCATGTGCCAATGGCATGTGCAGAATGCCTTTGTTGTAGTTGCACCTCGAGCGCAAGCGGAAATGCCGAGTCGCTAGTGGCGTGTGTGGCATGTGCCAATGGCGTGTGTGGAATGCCTTGGTGGTAGGTTGCACGGCTTGGGTTAGGCTACCAGCGTGTGTGTTTGGCATGTGCGGAATGCCTTGGTGGTAGGTTGCACGGTTTGCAAGTTAGGCTACCAGCGTGTGTGTTTAGCATGTGCCAATGGCATGTGCGGAATGCCTTGGTGGTAGGTTGCACGGTTTGCAAGCTAGGATACCAGCGTGTATTAGGGCCACGGCTAGGTAATGAAAGATACCAGCGAGCGTGTTGGCATGTGCCAATGGCATGCGTGGCCATTAGGGTCACGGCCTGGTAAGAAAAGCTACCAGCGACGCATGTTGGCATGTGCCAATGGAATGTGTGGCCAATTTGGTTCACGGCCTGGTAAGAAAAGCTACCAGCGATGCGTGTTGGCATGTACCAACGTGATGCGTGACCAATTTGGGTCACGGCCTGGTAAGGAAAGCTACCAGTGATGCGTGTTGGCATGTGCCAATGGCATGCTTGGCCATTAGGGACACGCCTTGGTGAGAAAAGTCACGCCGAGCGTGTTGGCATGTGCCAATGGCACGCCCAGCCATTAGGGCCATGGTTTGGTAGGAAAGTTACCACGACGATGTTGGCATGTGCCAATGGCATGCGTGGCCAATTTGGTTCACGTACGGCCATTAGGGCCATGTCCTGGTAAGAAAAGCTACCAGCGAGCATGTTGGCATGTGCCAATGGCATGCGTGGCCAATTTGGGTCGCGCCTTGGTAAAAAAGCTACCACGAGCGTGTTGGCATGTGCCAATGGCATGCGTGGGCCAATTTGGGTCGCGCATTGGTAAAAAAGCTACCAGCCGAGCGTGTTGGCATGTGCCAATGGCACGCTCGGCCATTGGGGGGTGGCGCCTTGGTGTAAAGTTACCAAATGAGCGTGTTGGCATGTGCCAATGGCACGCCGGCCATTAGGGTCGTGCCTTGGTAGAAAAAGCTACCGAGCGTGTTGGCATGTGCCAATGGCATGCGTGGCCATTTTGGGTCGCTACTTGGTAGAAAAAGCTACCAACAGCTGTTGGCATGTGCCAATAGCATGCGTACATTTTGGGTCGCGCCTTGGTAGAAAAAGCTACCAAATGAGCGTGTTGGCATATGCCAATGGCATGCGTGGCCGATTTGGCGTAGGTTGCATGGTTTGCAAGCCTAGGTGCGGGCGCTACTTTGGCATGGCGCGACTAGGGCCAAGGTAAGGGTGTTTGGCTTGGCGTGGCGGGACTCGTAGCTAGGGCCAAGGAAGAGTGCGCTTGGCATGGCGCAAGCATAGCTCGGGCCAAGTGTGGTCCGGCATGATTTGCCATTGGCACGGAGGTGCGGCTAGCATGGTTGGCATGCTTCGGCGCGTTTGGTATGGCTGGCATGACTTGCCATTGGCATATAGGTGCGGCTAGCTTGGGTTAGGTGTTGCTGGCATGATTTGCTATTGGCACGGAGGTGCGGCTAGCATGGTTGGCATGCTTCAAGTAGCGTTTGGTATGGCTGGCATGATTTGCCATTGGCATAGAGATTCGGCTAGCATGGTTGGCATGCTTGACGCGCTTGGTATGGTCGCACGATTTGCCATTGGCATAGAGGTGCTGGCTAGCTTGGTCTAGGTGTCGGGCATGATTTGCCATTGGCACGGAGGTGCGGCTAGCATGGTTGGCATGCTTCGGCGCGTTTGGTATGGCTGGCATGATTTGCCATTGGCATAGAGATGCGGCTAGCATGGTTGGCATGCTTCGGCGCGTTTGGTATGGCTGGCATGATTTGCCATTGGCATAGAGGTGCGGCTAGCTTGGGCTAGGTGTGGTCGGGCATGATTTGCCATTGGTTGCAGGGGAATTAGGGTTTTGTTCGTTGTAACCCTAATTTGAAAAAATACCCCCTATTAATAATTACTGACTACATGCATTAAATGTTATAATAAATGTGTCACTGGTGACATTAGGTTATTTGGGATTTTACGGTTTTACCCTTTGTTTAAAAACCACCATCAACATTAAGTCCCCTGCTTAGCTCGGAACATGAGCTTTGTTGCGAGGTAAGCATAAAATGGTGACAAACTATCAATAGCAAACTGTAAAGAGAATTGAGGAGGCTCGTCTGACCTTTTTGTAAGTAGAATTTGGAATCCTTGCCTCTGGAAGTTTTGCGCAAATCGGGAGGCTGGCACAATTGGGAAGTTAGCGTCGTGAGAGACGGGAAGCTGGGCGGCATTGAAAAGTTGTTGCAAGTTGGGCAACTGAGCGTGCTAGCTGGTAGGACCGGCGCAAGGTGGGGAAGCTGTGCGTGCTTGCTGGCATGACTTGGGCGGCATTGGGAAGTTGACGCGAGCTAGGAAACTGAGCGTGCTAGCTGGTGGGACCGGCGCAAAGTAAGGAAGCTAAGCGTGCTTGCTGGCGTGACTTGGGCGGCAGTGGGAAGTTGACGCGAGTTAGGAAACTGAGCGTGCTAGCTGGTGGGACCGGCGCAAAGTAGGGAAGCTGTGCGTGCTTGCTAGCGGGACCGGCGCAACTTGGGCGGCACTGGGAAGTCGTTGCGAGTTGGGAAACTGAGCGTGCTAGCTGGTGGGACTGGCGCAAGGTAGGGAAGCTGAGCGTGCTTGCTGGCGGGACCGGCGCAACTTGGGCGCTTTAGGAAGTTGGGCGTTCTTGTGAGCCCGCACGATTTTTGGAAATCCTTCCCTATTTCAGAATCTTCACGCCCATATATATATAAAATCCCTTTCTCTCATCTTGCACTTTATTCCTTTCATCCTTTCCTACTAACGGCAGAGTCACAAAGAAAAACCGGCTTCCAGGTATGTCTTCCAGTACTTCTCTTGTTTCCTATGTAGGTGCAAACCCTAAGAGTATGCGTTTTTCTTGATAATCCTTGCAATGATATTGCGCATATAATTTCTTGGCGTGTCTCTTGTAGAAAATATTGTATGCATGCAACCAAGGGAAATACTGCATATATTATTCGAACCCGTAGGAAAGTGCTCCATACATAATTTTGAACCCGAAGAAGGATACCGGACGCACTTGAGCCCGTATAAAATACTGCGTATATAATTTTGAACCCTGAAGAAAATACTGCGTGTGCGGTTTCGAACCCGTAGAGAATACCGTATATGAATCCCGAATAAGAATATTGTATATGTGCTTCATATGACTTCGAACCCGTAGGAAATATTGCATATATGAATTTCGGTCCTAAAAGAAATACTGCGCGTGCAGTTTTGAACCCGTAGAGAATATTGTATATGAATCTCGAAGAAGAATACTGTATATGTGCTTCATATGACTTCGAACCCGTAGAAAATATTGCATATATGAATTTCGGTCTTGAAAGAAATACTGCGCGTGCAGTTTTGAACCCGTAGAAAAATGCTCCATATATGGTTTTGAACCCGAAGAATGATACTGCAGACGCACTTGAGCCCGTATAAAATACTGCGTATATAATTTTGAACCCTGAAGAAATATACTGCGTGTGCAGTTTTGAGCCAGTAAAGAATACGCCCTCTCTTTTTTTTTCCTTTTGTTGGGCGCGGTCATGTGTCAGGGAGATAATTTTGTTTTTCTCCGTGTGCAGATATCTTGTTATTAAGTTGTTATGAAGAAATCTGATAAGATGTTACCTGAACAAAATTTCGCCTCATCGAAGGATGTCCATAGTTCCCAACCAAACACGGATGATGAATTCTTCGCCAAAAAACTTGCCTCTGCTCGGAAAAATCACCTAGGTTTCGTGCCAATTTTGTTAACCGGTGGTGAAGATAAAAAGAAGACACGTTCGGTTCGCCCAGAGAACACCATACGGTTCTGTCTTCATAAAGGGGTTTATTCCTCTTCCAACATTAATTTCAGGATGTGTCAAAGCCCATTGCGTTCTTTTGATAGATGGGTTGAGTTCATGGTGAGTAAGGAGCACATAAATACCAACTTGACTCGAGTGCAGATTATTGATGCTGTCAGAGCTTCAGCAAATCTCCAGATTAGGAAGGATATCCCGGGCTTGGTCGCTTTCATCTCCAGATGGTGTTCGGATACCCATACGATCATATGTAGATGGGGTGAGGTAACTTTCTCCTTGGAGAGTGTGGCTCTCTTATCTGAAAGTGAATCTTAACATCCAATTATCTGAAAGTGAGGGGAAGATGCGGGATGACCTTGCTGCTAAGTTGGGAGATTTCGCTCGGAAAGACTCCACTGCGAAGTCGAAGGATTCCGTCCGGAAAGAGGATGAAAGGTGCCTTTACAGCTGGTGGATATCTCAATGGTTTCCGGACGAGCTGGAACCTAAACAGAAAAGCAGTGATCTTCACGTTGCAGCATTTTTGGCTCTCTGGTTGTCTAGAGACATTTTTGATGACGGTTCTGGTAAGAAGGAGATAAGACCAGAGTTGCTAGCGATTGCTGTGAAGTTGGCAAAAGGCGAAGTTCTTCCCATTGGCAAGCTATTTCTTGGTTCCATGTATGTGCATCTGGATCACCTAGTTGCGAACATGCGAGTTTCGAATGGTTTTATGAAAGTGGATTCATATGTGCACGTTGCTTTCCTGCAAGCTTGGTTATGGGAACACTTTGAGAAGTATGCCTCGAAACCGTTGTCTTCGATTCCCGCGAGTTGGGGGGGTTCCCGAATTCTTCGATGGGTGAACAGGCGTCCAAGGTTGGCATGAGCTTGGTTAGTCTGCTCGATAAGTCGTATGAAATCAGTTTTCGCCCATGGGAGCCGGTCCATAGGTCGGTGACTCAAATTGACACCTTTGCTTCTGCTCCGATCATGTCTTTGTCTTCTGATGGCAATTTGAGCGTTGGTGAAAATTTGTTCATTCAAAGTTGTATGTCCGATTATATGTCGTCTTTCTTCATGGGGTCTTTCTAGATAGCTGCTTACAATATTGACCGTGCGACTCGTCACATGGGTTTTGATCAAGGGGTGCCTCTTGCTTACCAGCCGATGATTCCTAAGGATTCATTGTGTGCTGCCTCAATGCCAGCGCCCTTGAGCCGGGTATCCGCCTTCCCTTCTTTCAAACGGGAAGAGTAACTTCGACGACCTTTGTCTATAATGAGTTCTGGTGCGATGAGTTTATTATGATCCAAGATTTTGTAAGCAGCATGGTGGAGAATGTTCGTTGTAAACCTTCCCCAGCAGTTTTGAAGAAGTATCCAATGTTGAGAGATCTCAAGCGAAAGTTGCCTAGCAACTCGGAAAGTCCCCAGGCCAAGGAACGGAGAACGAAGAATCGTGCAGGCGGGTTCCGGGCGGTTTCAAAAGATCCTCCCGCAGCTCTCGTGTCTTTCAGTTCTTCCAATAACCAGGTGTTGATGGTGGTTTTTAGACAAGGGGTAAAATCGTAAAACCCCATGACATAGTGTTACCCGCAACACATTAACTAAGAGCATTTAACCCAGGTGTAAATAATTAATAGGGGTATTTTTTCAAAATACCAGATTAGGGTTTTCAACACAGAACCCTAATTCCAAAACCAAGCCGCACACTGCGCACCATGGCAACAATGCCAAACCAAGCCGCATATTGCGCACCATGGCAACAATACCAAACCAAGCCGCACCCTGCGCACCATGGCAGCAATGCCAAACCAAGCCGCACCCTGAGCACCATGGCAGCAATGCCAAACCAAGCCGCATATGCGCACCATGGCAAAGAATGCCAAACCAAGCCGCATATCGCGCACCATGGCAACAATGCCAAACCAAGCAAAGATATCAAGCGCACCATGGCAACAATGCCAAACCAAGCCGCACCCTGTGCACCATGGCAACAATGCAAAACCAAGTCGCACCCTGCACACCATGGCATCAATGCCAAATTTCCAAGACGCTATGCCTTTGGCCCACGCCAAATATAGCGCCCTAGGATTGCAAGACTTGCAACTAGGTCAACATGGCCGCACTTGCCATTGGCACATGCCAACACGTGTCGCAAGCCATATTTCCAAGCCGCTATGCCTTTGGCCCACGCCAAATATAGCGCCCTAGGCTTGCAAGAATTGCAACTAGGTCAACATGGCCGCACGTGCCATTGGCACATGCCAACACGTGTCGCAAGCCATATTTCCAAGCCGCTATGCCATTGGCCCACGCCAAATATAGCGCCCTAGGCTTGCAAGACTTGCAACTAGGTCAACATGGCCGTACGTGCCATTGGCACATGCCAACACGTGTCGCAAGCCATATTTCCAAGCCGCTATGCCTCTGGCCCACGCAAAATATAGCGCCCTAGGCTTGCAAGACTTGCAACTAAGTCAACATGGCCGCACGTGCCATTGGCACATGCCAACACGTGTCGCAAGCCATATTTCCAAGCCGCTATGCAATTGGCCCACGCCAAATATAGCGCCCTAGGCTTGCAAGACTTGCAACTAGGTCAACATGGCCGACGTGCCATTGGCACAAGCCAACACGTATCGCAAGCCATATTTCCAAGTCGCTATGCCTTTGGCCCACGCCAAATATAGCGCTCTAGGCTTGCAAGACTTGCGATTAGGTCAACATGGCCGCACGTGCCATTGGCACATGCCAACACGTGTCGCAAGCCATATTTCCAAGCCGCTATGCCTTTGGCCCATGCCAAATATAGCGCCCTAGGCTTGCAAGACTTGCAACTAGGTCAACATGGCCGCACGTGCCATTGTCACATGCCAACAAGTATCGCAAGCCATATTTCCAAGTCGCTATGCCTTTGGCCCACGCCAAATATAGCACCCTAGGCTTGCAAGACTGGCAACTAGGTCAACATGGCCGCACGTGCCATTGGAACATGCCAACACGTGTCGCAAGCCATATTTCCAAGCCGCTATGCCTTTGGCCCACGCCAAATATAGCGCCCTAGGCTTGCAAGACTTGTAACTAGGTCAACATGGCCGCACGTGCCATTGGCACATGCCAACACGTATCGGAAGCCATATTTCCAAGTCGCTATGCCTTGGCCCACGCCAAATATAGCGCCTTAGGCTTGCAAGACTGGCAACTAGGTCAACATGGCCGCACGTGCCATTGGAACATGCCAACACGTGTCGCAAGCCATATTTCCAAGACGCTATGCCTTTGGCCCATGCCAAATATAGCGCCCTAGGCTTGCAAGACTTGCAACTAGGTCAACATGGCCGCGCATTCCATTGGCACATGCCAAACTCACACGCTGGTAGCCTAACTTGCAAACCGTGCAACCTACCACCAAGGCATTCCGCACATGCCATTGGCACATGCCAAACACACACGCTGGTAGCCTAACTTGCAAACCGTGCAACCTACCACCAAGGCCTTCCGCACATGCCATTGGCACATGCCAAACACACACGCTGGTAGCCTAACTTGCAAACCGTGCAACCTACCACCAAGGCATTCCGCACATGCCATTGGCACATGCCAAACACACACGCTGGTAGCCTAATTTGCAAACTGTGCAACCTACCACCAAGGCATTCCGCACATGCCATTGGCACATGTAAAACACACACGTTGGTAGCCTAACTTGCAAACCATGCAACCTACCACCAAGGCATTCCGCACATGCCAATGGCACATGCCACACGCGCCACTAGCAGCGCCACTTGCACTCAAGATGCAACCAACACTCGAGACATCAACACAAACTGGGATACTTCTTTAGGTTTTGGTTTGGCGGTCATGAAGATGCAGCGTACACTACTCTCACATTAAGAAAGCGTGAAAAGGAATAAAGCGGTCAAATAAAAGAGGAAATAATGGTGAAAAACGTTTTCACCCATTAAACCATGCGGTTACCACCTCCTCCCATTATTTCACCCTTTACTCTCTTCCTTCATGAGGCCAGGGTACGTTTCAATCTCGACTTGTATAAATAGGTCTTACCTATTTCCACCAGACAACAAGTCTCGGTCAGGAGAAAAATACTACACTCTCAGAAAGGCAACTTTGCAAGCTCTCCCAAAAGCTTCCACCTCTTGCAAGCTTCCTAAGCTTTCACTTTCTTATACAAGTCGAGATACTAGTCTCCTCAACACCTTTCTTTGCTTCCCTCCCCAAATCAACCCTTCTCCTCCACTTTGTGACCGAAGCAAGTCCGGAACGACCATTTCTTGGTTTAGGCCAGGACTTAGGCAGATTGATCTCTCGAATCCATAAAGTGCCCACGTGCAGCACATTTGTTTAGGGTTTGAACCAGTTTCTCACTCACCTACCGAAATTACCGAAATCAGCAGAAACGATTTTTACCCATAAACACCTGGTATGTGTGCCTCCTTGTTGGTTTGTCTCAAAACATGTGAATTTCTGCTGAAAACATCTGTCTTATTTCTTCCAGGGCTTCGGTAGTGTTAATGCTTTCGCCGCCTTGACGCTGCTTCAAGACGAATTTCTTCAAAGAATTCCGACAGCATTAAGCCTTCTCATAGCGGGATGAGTCAGAGAAAGAAGAAAGTTCGACTAGTGAGAGTGATTCCTATAGCAGTACTGGTTCTTTTTCGGGCAGTGGTTCGGTGAGTTTCGCGCTTCTTTTTTCTTTCTTCTTCTGTTTCTTCTTTTGAAAATGTCTAACTCAAGTTCGCAGGAGGAATCCGGTTCGGAGGACGATTCTGGGGTGGAGCCACACGAAAACTTGCCTTTGGTGACTACCGCCGGTGACTTGAGATGGGAGTTAGCCAATTGTCGGGCATGATGTGGTTCAAACGGTGGATGATTCTATGATGGTTGCTGCCAGAGACATGGAAAAAGACCTTTATGAGTCGTGAGGCCGCTTGCAGTGCGCCATTTTTGATCCCTCGCATTTTGGTTCCTTATCCAGGTCATGTGCTGGTTGGCGGTTTTAGCGTGCTGGCTAAGTATGAGGCGTTGTACACCAGAATATGGGAAAAGCATGGGCATATGGCAACAACCAAGAAGATCACTAGTCGATTTGCGCTGGTTAAGCATGTGGAAAAGGCTTTATCTTCCATCGAGGACATGCGTGAGGTGACTGGCCACACCGCAAGTCAAGACGTTATTGCCGATCTGGGAGCACCATCGCGACGTGTGTGTAGAAAAGGAGTTCAACACTTCGTGGTTTGTCGAAGGCCTTGATGAGATCCAGAAGTCGAAAGATGCAGCAGTCGAAAGCCTTTCTGCAGAGGAGATTGCACAACAGGAGGTAGAACTCGAAAAGCTTTCCAAGATGTTGATTATGAAGAGAGCGACTCTTGAAGATGCAAAGTTGACTTTCTCCAAGAAGAGCAGACCTCTGTTGGATGATTTTCCTTGAATGTTTCTCTGTTAAACTTTCATTTAGGTTCTTCTTCTTCTTTGTTTTTGTTTTTTTGAGACAACATACTGGATGTCTGGTTCGAAGTTCAACCGGTTTTGATAGACATCTGGTAGCTTTTGAGGATATTGAATTATTTCTGGGATGAATGGTTTTGATAATATAACTCTGATTATGTTTTGGGAAAGGAATATTGCTTTTATGAAGGTGTGTGCTAGCAATAGGCACAAGACTCAGTAGTTTGACGGTTTTACTAAGAACCTAAAAACAGATCGTATATCTTGCGCAGTCTAAATTTAATCACTTCATAGGTTTTGCGAACACGCCCCTCTCCATGTAAAAGGCGGCTTTGCTGGTAGCATCGCCAGCAAGTCCCCAATCGCTGGTAGCATCTTCGGCGAGTCCCCAGTTTTGTTGTGTAGTTTTGCAACTAGTAACCGGGTTGTCTGGTAGTTGAGTCGGATCGAGTCGTCTTCCCCTACCATATTGAAATCTGGGTCGAAGAACGAGATCGACAGTCTGACATTGTAGCCGATAGATCAATCCTCCCGCTGTGGTCGCCAATTGTTTATGGGTAAAAATCGCTTCTGCCGATTTCGGTAAATTCAGTAGGAGTGAGAAACCGGTTCAAACCCTAAACAAATGTGTGCACGTGAGCACTTTATAGATTCGAGAGATCAATCTGTACAAGTCCGGCCTAAACCAAGAAATGGCCTTTCCAGACTTGCTTCGGTCACAAAGTGGAGGAGAAGGGTTGATTTGGGGAGGGAAGCTAAGAAAGGTGTTGAGACCAGAATAATTCTTGGAGAGTAGTGTCTCGACTTGTATCAGAAATTGAAAGCTTCGGAAGCTTGCAAGAGATGAAAGCTTTTTGGAGAGCTTGCAAAGTTGCCTTTTCTGAGAGTGTTGTATTTTTCTCCTGACTCGAGACTTGATGTCCGGGGTGGAAATAGGTAAGACCTATTTATACAAGTCGAGATTGAAATGTACCCTGGCCTCATGAAGAAAGAGAGTAAAGGGTGAAATAATGGGAGGAGGTGGTAACCGCATGGTGTTAATGGGTGAAAACGTTTTCCCCATTATTTCCTCATTTATTTGACCGCTTTATTCCTTTTCACGCTTTCTTAATGTGAGCGTAGTGTACGCCGTAAGTCGTGACCGCCAAAACCAAGACCCCGGGAAAGCATCCCCGCTTTGTGTTGATGTCTCGAGTGTTGGTTGCATCTTGAGTGCAAGTGGTGCTGCAAGGGGCGCATGTGGCATGTGCCAATGGCATTTGCGGAATGCCTTTGTTGCGAGTTGCACCTCGAGCGCAAGTTGCAATGCCAGAGCTGCTAGTGGCGTATGTGGCATGTGCCAATGGCGTGTGCGGAATGCCTTGGTGGTAGGTTGCACGGTTTGCAAGCTAGGCTACCAGCGTGTATTAGGGCCACGGCTAGGTAATGAAAGCTACCAGCGAGCGTGTTGGCATGTGCCAATGGCATGCGTGGCCATTAGGGTCACGACCTGGTTAGAAAAGCTACCAGCGACGCATGTTGGCATGTGCCAATGGCATGTGTGGCCAATTTGGTTCACGACCTGGTAAGAAAAGCTACCAGCGATGCGTGTTGGCATGTTCCAATGGCATGCGTGACCAATATGGGTCGCGCCTTGGTAGAAAAACCTACCAGCGAGCGTGTTGGCATGTGCCAATGGCATGCGTGGCCATTTTGGATCGTGCCTTGGTAGAAAAAAGCTACCAGCGAGCGTGTTGGCATGTGCCAATGGCATGCTTGGCCGATTTGGCCTAGGTTGCATGGTTTGCAAGCCTAGGTGCGGGCGCTACTTTGGCATGGCATTTAGGGCCAAGGTAAGGGTGTTTGGCTTGGCGCGGCTAGCTCGGGCTAAGTGTGGCTGGCATGATTTGCCATTGGCACGGAGGTGCGGCTATCATGGTTGGCATGCTTCGGCGCGTTTGGTATGGCTGGCATGACTTGCCATTGACATATAGGTGCGGCTAGCTTGGGCTAGGTGTGGCTGGCATGATTTTCCATTGGCACGGAGGTGCGGCTAGCATGGTTGGCATGCTTCGGCGTGTTTGGTATGGCTGGCATGACTTGCCATTGACATATAGGTGCGGCTAGCTTGGGCTAGGTGTGGTGGCATGATTTTCCATTGGCACGGGAGGTGCGGCTAGCATGGTTGGCATGCTTCGGCGCTTTGGTATGGTCGGGCATGATTTGCCATTGGCATAGAGATGCGGCTAGCATGGTTGGCATGCTTTTGCCACGCTTGGTTTGGCTGGCATGATTTGCCATTGGCATAGAGATGCGGCTAGCATGGTTGGCATACTTCAACGCGAGATTTGGTATGGTCAAAATGCACGGATTTGCCATTGGCATAGAGGTACGGATAGCTTGGGCTAGGTGTGGCTGGCATGATTTGCCATTGGCATAGAGATGCGGCTAGCATGGTTGGCATGCTTCGGCGCGTTTGGTATGGCTGGCATGATTTTACATTGGCATAGAGATGTGGCTAGCATGGTTGGCATGCTTCGGTGCGTTTGGTATGGCTGGCATGATTTTCCATTGGCATAGAGGTGCGGCTAGCTTGGGCTAGGTGTGGTCGGGCATGATTTGCCATTGGCACGGAGGGGGAATTAGGTTTTGTTCGTTGTAACCCTAATTTGAAAAAATACCCCTATTAATTATTGACTACATGCATTAAATGTTCTAATAAATGTGTCAATGGTGACATTAGGTTATTTGGGATTTTACGGTTTTACCCTTTGTTTAAAAACCACCATCAACAACGGGTTATGACCATAAATTGGACTATGACATATCTGTATTACCTATATACAAACATAAAGAAATTTTGTTTATATATTCATCTTGGCCATAAAGAAATTTGGTCATAAGAAATGATATCGAAATTTGTCATGTTTATGGACTCAAAAGGATTTGAGCACCATATTAATGTCCTTTACTTTGTATATGTAGATGGACCCAATTCGATCGGAGTTTGAACTTTTGGACTCAGCAGGACTTGAGTACCACCGTTAGGTAGCTGATGTGGAAACCACCTTCGTGGAAAAGGACTTCACCTCCACCATCAAGCCATCTGCCGACGCTACTCCGGCAACTGAAAAATACAAAGCTAATGCTCTTATGTTCCTCAAGAGGCATATTGATCCTAACCTGCGTTGGGGTTATCATCACTTGAAGACACCAAAAGAGCTATGGGATGATCTCGATAGCCGGTTTGGGAACATTCATGATTCCTTAATACCATAATTGAACGTCTTGTGGAACGAAATCTGGTTTCTCGATTATGTAAACGTGAATGATTTCCAAAAAGACATGCTGCAGATTCAGGCACGTATGGACTTTTGTGGAAAGAAACTTACTGATGAGGAAATGATTCAGAAAACCCTATCGACCTTTCCCACCTCTTCCATGATACTAGCAAACTAGTATCGTTTAGAGGTAGATAACAAAAGAATCACCACATTCAGTAGGTTGATAAACTTACTGCAAGTGGCCGAAAGGCATTATGAGATTCTTGTCAACAACAATGCCAGAGCTTTTGGGCGGTGGTGGGCGGTGGTGGTGGGAGGAGGTGGTGGTTATATATATATATATATATGTGGTTATTAGGTTGGTTCTAAATCAAATTAGGTTAAGGGTATGTTAGTCATTTCAACGCTTTAGGATACCCCTTATAACTATAGGGAAGGTGGCCTAATAAAACCATGGTCCCCTCAAAAAAACCATGGTCCCTAGAAAATGGTTCTTCATAAGACTTATCAAATGGACTATAGAACCGATCTAATTGAATTAGTAAACCTTAGATGTGGTAAAGACAGATAATGAAAAGGTATAGAACCATAAGTGGGCTTAGAACCATTAGATAGTTCACTTAACTTATAACTAGAAAATTGTATGAGATTTTTTGATGAGCCTTGTATGAGACTTTTGGCTAATCTTTAGAGTGCTTGTGTGATTAACAATTAGTCTATATTAACAACGATCGATTCAAAGACGAACCAGTATATTATGGATCTCGAGGTAGGCGAGGCTTGTCATCAAAAGAGATGGGAATCGATAACGAACTCTCTTGTATTCATTATTATTTTATAAATCTATTTGTATTGAGAAAGGCATGCATATCTTTGCTAGTATATGATATGTGTATGCATGTATTATTTGCGTGTAATACAAACTAGTTTTATTTTACATTTTGGGATGGGATTGGATCTTTAGAAACAACTAATATCTGTGTTTTGGGAGTATTTACTTATTTTCAAAAGTGATTCTTTACATTGACTGGAAAGTGGTTACAATCTTTACTTATTGTTAGCATGAAAGGGAGAAGGTTTCCTTTTGATTGGTGTGTGATGTGGTTGCCCAAAAGTTATATCTATATTTATGCGCTAAAGGAGAGAAAATTGCTACCAACTAATAAACTATCTAGGTGTGTACAACGCATGTCTCATACATGGATGTTTACTGTTCTTTTAAATTACTTTCAAAAGCTACTATATTATGTTTTGGTGTTTAGAGAGAATGATGTTGAGAATATTATATATGATTTTTCGATTTACACGTGGGCGGATTGGGGCTCTCCACTGTGTAAGCACTTCGATCGGATATAATGTTGTTACTATTTTTTTCTTTGAATACTTGTTATGTAGAGTGCGCGTAGAATAAGGTATTGGTAAGGTACATATCGCTTATGACTTGAGGACGGGAAACCTCATGGGCGCTTTAATGATCATTGAAGAATCCGCAACAGTCATGCCTTGCTACTCCGAAGGAAGACGTAGCTCAACTACTATTTATGTTGTTAATGTGTGCCGGTTATTGGTTGGTACAACTTTATATTTTTCAATATTACTATTATTTTAATATGCTTTATATGTTTTCCATGTTTTATCAGTTTTTCAGTAAAACCTGCATTGTCTTTAAATCATTTTAGTGATTACTTGAAAGTTAGTTGTTATTTCTGTTGGGCACCCATTCTAGGGATAGAAGGGGTGCACGTGGTGATCAAGATGTGCACGTGGTGATGAAAGCTTTCGAGGAGTTGGTTAGCTTCCGCTATGTTTATTTGTGTTTATAATATATTTATAAACCAACTCACTACTGAATATGTATCATATGAGAGGAGTTCTTGTAGTTATTTCAGAGAGGGTATAGATTCGGGTTAATCTTTGTTTAAAACTTCTTTCTTAATGTTTAAATAGATCTTTTAGATCGTTAGTGCCTCATTTTTTTTAGTTAATCTCTTGGATTAGTCGGCTTCTAGCTTAGGGGGCGCTACACACGCCTTGTACCTCTATCTTGTAAGTTGTTTTAATAGCCTCTAGAGTTGCATCATCTTCAACTTGAAGATATATATTAGCTCTCTACAACTCTTTGGCCCAACTAATGGCTAGATTGGATCCTCTGCTTGAACTTTCACTACTTTCTCCAGTTTCTATGAAGCTACTTTCTCCTACACAAAACTACCTTAGAAAGCATAACAATCATAGCATAGTTAGTACAAGTTATTGGATTATCATTGCTTTCCATGGTATATTGTAGTCAAAATCGCTCTCCAAGGTAGATTACTCACCGAGTAATCTCTACATGCTATATGACCGAGGCGATTTCTGATTCCAAGCTATTCCCGAGTTTTTGCGATTAAGGCGGCCGATTTAGACAGATTTTTGAGCAAAACGAGTTAACGATTTTTCTGAGTTGGCCTTGAATGCACTAAAATCAAAAATAAAATTTTTGTGACCCCTCATATGGGAGTTATAAAATATAAAAAACTCTAAATACATGGTAAACACGTTCAATATAACAATATTACACATTTAGTTATACGATAGTATAAAATTTTAATTTTAATTAGGTAAAAATCATGACTTATGAGAAGCAATATATAAATTATTAATTAATAGATTCCGAGTATTGGACCGAGTTTTGGCGATTTCCAAGTTCGACCTTGTTGCTCCTCACTCCAAGTTCCCCAACCGAGTAGGACCGAGGAACGATTTCAATTACTTTGGGTTAGAGACGTTTTTTTTGGAATTAATGTTATGTCAAATTTGTCCTTATGACTTTGAAGGATCATTTAAACATTTTCAGGTTTGTTTCTATGATAATAAAGATTATTAAGAATGTGGCTTTGGTAGTGTAATCAGCTTTTGGAGGGATTTTCCTCACGATATTTCATATCTAGCTTTCAAGATAAACCAAAAAATAGTAGCATAGACATTGTCCCAATTTATTTAAGAGTATAATAAGGATTGAATCAGCTGTTAAGTCAATCTAGCAAGTTATTTGAGTCTCCAAAGGCTTGATGCATGATTCTCTCCAAAGAGCAGGTTCCACACATAAGTATCGGAGGGAACATAAAAATATGGGAAAGGTTTTCTTCAATAATTAATCTTGCAAAGATTATAGATAGGATCAGAATAGTTGAGAATACTAGTAGTCTTGGCATTGTATGAGAGGATTTTATAAGCACATTCCCATAAGAACCTCTTAATAGATTTAGAGGTAACAATGTTCTATATTTCTTCTAAGCAGATTTTGGAATATCATCTTTGTACATTTTATGAATTTTCTATCAAATTAGAGATTTCAAAGTGAATCCTTCTTTTTAATTTAGAACTAAGATAATGGAGTCAGCTTCTTGAACATTTGAGGGGACCAAGTATCCTAAGAACTTTCCTGAAGTAACTCCAAAGGCACATTTTTCCGGGTTAATTTTTATGTTGAACTTTCTCATTTGTTCGAAAATTTATTTGAGGTCCTTAGCATGGTCCTGTGGAAGCTTACTTTTGACGAGCATATCGTCTACATATACCTCTAGGGTTTTATGTATCCATTGGTCAAACATTGTTTCCACCATTCTTTGGTAAGTCACGCCTGCGTTCTTTAGTCCAAATGGAATTTTAGTGTAACATTGTAATCCCCGGGGAGTGAAGAAGTAGGATTGTTCTTGATCTTCCTCGGCGAGGGGAATTTAGTTGTAACCAGAGTATCCGTCCATCAGGGATAGTAATCTGTAGCCATATGTTGCTTTCATAAGTTGATCAATATTAAGGAGTGGGAAACTATCCTTTGGACATGCTTTGTTGAGATCACTGAAATCAATGCAAATTCGCACTCCATTTTTCTTTGGTACGATTACCATGTCAAAAATATATAATGGATACTGCACTTCTTGATGAATCCCGATACTTTTATCTTTTTTAATTATCTTTGAATTGCCTCGTGATATTCCGGCGCCACCTTTCGCATCTTTTGCCTCACATGCTTGTGCTTTGGGTTGACCTTCAAGTTGTGAAAACATACTTCCGGGTCTATTCCAGGCATATCTTCCATTCGCCATGCGAAAATGTCAGAATATTCCTTTAGTACGCGTACCGATTTTGCGTCTTCCTCTTTGTCGAGGAGAGTTCCTATCTTGTCATACCCGGGTTTTCGGGTGTTCTGATGTTTACTTCCTTTGTGGGTTCTGAAGCCGAGAGATTTGACTTGAGTTCTCCTGCATCGGATAAGTTTTGTATAGGCCTCATGGGTACATCCGAGGTTGGGATGTCGTCCAAGGCTAGTGTATCTCCTGAACGTCTTGCTTCGTTTGTTGTTGCTATGTAAGCATCGATTTCGTCCTGGCTCTAAGCGTTCTTGGCCCTTTTCTTTTTTGACTTTGGGGAGTTTAACCTGTTCTCTCCATTATGTACGTCCATGCTATAACAGTACCTATCCTCTCCTAAGTCTCCAACGATCTCTGCGATCCCATCGGGCTTTGTAAACCTTAGCCTCTGATGGTAGGTCGAGGCAACTCCTTTGATCCCATGGACCCAGGGTCGCCCGAAAATGGCTGTGTATGGTGAAAGTACATCTACTACACAGAAGTGGTTAAAGTGAGAATTTTTCCTACTCGAATTTCTAAGGTGACCTCGCCCCTGGGTCGGGTCGATGAGCCATTAAAGTCGAATATATGTTATAGGTAGAAGGGATTAGGCATTCATCTCTAAGACCTATTTGCTTGAATGTTTCGTAAAACAAGATTTCAAAAGAACTCCCCCCGTCTATTAGTATTTTAGGCATGGCCCATGGCAATGCCTTAGGCTTTTCTTTCTCGCCCTCCTGTTCTGGGAATGCGATAGCCATCGTAACCACCAATGGATCATTGTGGCTTCATCCTTCTTCAGGGTCCTTAGAGGCTAAAAAACTGATAGGTATTTTCATCCACTCATGCATAGGAGGTTCATTTGCTACACTGAAGACTTCGTCACCTTCGAAGTTTCGCTTGTGGATTCCTCTTGTAATACTTCCTTCGGGTGTGGGAGCAGTGATATCTGAGTGCGATATCATATTGCACCCAAAGTATTGTGCTTCGCGTGTGGTATTTCTACGCAATGTACATGTGCTCCTGTGGCTGGTTGGATCGCTGGCTGCGCGATGTACTCCTGGAGCTTGCCCTCGTTCTTGCACCATTTTTTTAAGATCTCTGCACGAGTCTGTTGTGTGACTATGGATCTGGTGGAACTCACAGAAATATGTTCGATTCCTATCACACTCGGTCTGTTGCCCTCTGTTCCATGGATATGTAATTTTGTATTTTCCGTCGATCTTCTTAAGAATCTCGGATATAGGAGCATTTAGCTTCGTATAGACAGGGTCTACAAATTTTCCCTTGTTTTGCTGGGTTTGGTCTCGCCCTTTCCATCCTCAAATCCGATATTTATCGAAATGGGTGGATCCGTTGTTGGATCGCCCTGCTCCTTGGGTTGGTGCCTGAGGGTTATGTGGTTCCACCACACTGGCCTATTTTATTTGTTCCTTTTACCAATTTGTCATAAGTGCCATCTCGTAGTTCTTGAAGGGCTATGTAGTCCTCTTGAATTTCTCTCAATTTACCTAGGTTAGGTGGCATGGTTTCGTACATGCGGACAAATATCAGGTCTGTCTTTCTCAGACTGTTTTTGAATCCCAAGATCGCATAGGCCTCTGGGACTCTTCCGATATCGGCATATAATTTGCTCCACCGAGTTACCTGCGATCGGAGTGACTCATTTGGTCCTCGAGCTAGATGGAACAAAGATGTCGATTTCGGTTTGACTCATTTATTGTTATGTATATATGTTTCCATGAATAACTCGAATAGGTGGGAAAATTATTTAACCGACTCCTTCAACAAGTTATTAAACCACATTAAGGCTTCGTCTTTTAGACTGGATGGAAAAAATATACACATTACTACATCATAATGGTTCTACTGATTTAGTGTTATGCGATACGATCGGAGATGTTCAATTGCATCCTCTGTCCCGTTAAAGGGAGTTGTAAATGTTGGAAGCGAGCATTTCCTTTGAAATGGTTGGGCCAACAGGTTCCTTGATAGGGGAGACTGCCCTGCCTCTTGCATTACTTTCGATAAATTTTTGTCTTTTTGCCTTCCTGTGACCTCTCTGCACATTGCTTCGAGTTGGCAAAGTCGACTTGTAACTGATTATCAATATGCCTCCTTTCGGCCTTCTTCTTTCTTCCTAGCGCCCTCCCGGGCGATAAAGATGTTTCCGGTCGACGATATCTTGATCATCCTGAATCCCCATCTGATTTTTCGACATAGGATATTATCTTAGAACGAGTGGACTTTGAAGTCTCTCCTCATTTGGGGTTAGTAGCTGCGAGGTTCTCGGCTTCGCAGTTCGTCTTAACTTCGTCTTCTCTATTCTTCTCTCGTGTATATTTATGATCATGATCAGACGATCCTTCGGATGGGCTATCCTCCTGGTTTGGGATACTTCGGCCCCCCCTTGGGAAAGCGATCTGTTGTTTCCTCGTTCGAGGTGTCAGGGATATTGATTCGCTCATCGTCTTGTAATTTCTCAAAAGGATTCTCCTCCTCGGGGGTCTCCTCAACGGTGGTCAGTGGCACCTTCTTCTTCTCTTTGCGTTTCAGCTTGCGGTTCCTCCGTCCTAGCCTCCTGTTGCGCCTTTCTAGTTTTTTCATTCTCTCATCCTGCACTCTTGAGATTTCAGGATGGCTGCGATTATTGCAATGGTATCGTCGAGGTCAGAATTGTCATTCTTCTCGGCTTCATTGTTTGTTATTTTCCTTGGAAAATGATTCAACCCTCGTGGTTGAGTTAGATGGATATCATCCTGGCCTTCGAAGTGGTTTCCCTCTTCGTCGAAGATAGAGTTATCAGTTAACCCTTCCCGATATCTGTAATCAGGTTGTCCCTCTCCTGGGAGTGCACCATTGTGCATAGTTTCAATGAGCTCCATCTCGTTTAGTCCTTCAGATAGAGCTCCACCAGTTTCTCCTTGGCTTGCGCGAGTGGATCGTCTTGTTACCATCGCCTTACCTGCGATATATGCAATAATACTCTCGATTTGTCTTTTTTTTCTTCAGAAAAGTGGGACATTAGATTTGCAGGTCATGTTCAATTACTAAGTCATAGCACAGACTGGACAAATATGTACAGGAAGACTTTGCAATAAATTTTGGAGACATGTCAAAATGTCAAAACGTTCCCTACTTGCATAAAGTTTTAGTGGTGAAAAAGGTGTTTTGTTTGTCTCTATTTTCGAGAAAAATACCTCCTTCCACGCGTCATACCTTTACTAGGAAAAAACTAAGTCATGACGATTGAGTATATCTTCCCATTTTGGGAAATATTTCTCATCATCTTTAAACTTTTGATTTTAAACAAACTTTTGAGTTTGATGAATGACTATGTACTCATTAACCCTTCCCCTTGACTTAGAGTTAGATTTCTAAGAAGAAGATTGTAGATTATCTTGAGTTTTTTAGAAGATGAAGAACATCATGAACAATTTTGCCTTTTCAACTTTCATAGGATCATACTTTCCTTATGAAGTTTACTAACTTAAATTTTCTCCCAGCCCTTTCATGGAGGAGATCGTTTGAGCGCCGAAGTGTTTAAAACTCCATTTTCACTACGATCTTAAAAGAATGAAAATTTTGAAGAAAATCAGCGAAAAAGATGTAGATCTGTTGATTTTAAGTGTCTTCAAGACTCCACAGATCATAAAGACTGTGTTGAGTCCGAGATCTACTCATAAATTCTAACAGGGTTCTACATAGTGGTAAAAAAACCACTTCTCTCATGGAGATTATGAAAACGATATAGAGATGTTATTAGGGAGGTAGATTAGATTTTCATACCTTTCGTTTTAGCGCGAAATGTAGTTGCATCTTTTCTGATGACTACACCCAACTGAATCTAAAGGCTATAAAATACCTAAACATTCAGATTCAAAGATAAACAAGATGTAAAGAACATGAAAGTAAAGATTGACACGAGTATATAACGTGGTTCGGCCATGAAGACCTACGTCCGCGGGAAAGAAGATGGTTTCTTTATTGATTATATATAATGTCTTACCATTGAAAGACTACAAATATCACTTAGATCTTTTACTCTCTCTCTATCTAGATCTCCCTTAGGAATTCTCTGTAAAAAGACCCTCTAATCATACATAAGTTGTTCATCTCCTTCTACATGGACTGGTATTTATAGGCAAATTAAACTCGTGAAGGCTTGGTCTCTCCGAGCTGGTGGAGCTATCGTACACCTCCTCGATACTTTGGAAGAGCTCTATATATACTATCCCTCGTGGTGGTATGCTTGGTTTCCTTCTCGAGTTATCTCGCCCTGTACATCATCGCGCTGCTCCTCCTTGGAGAACCTCGTGCTGCTTCACCTTCGGGTTACAGTATAGATCATCCGAGTCTTCTGGTAGGATGTAGATTCTCCCATGCCTCTTATGATTCTTCATTAAATGCAGTCCTTTTTTTTAGACTTGACCGACTGAATTGGTTAGACCACTCCTCACACGCGTCATTCATGTAACGTTCGTAGCAGGCGTCTCGATTCAGACGAAATCAACTTCTTAGAGTATGATTCAATGTTTCCATTTTATCATGTTATCATGAAATCATCCCTTGAGATGTTGACACGTGGCCATCGGGTAATTTACCCTCACACTGGATGCGTGTGGTATCAAATCCGCATCCACCCATCCGTTGCTCACCCCTAAAAATAAGTAAACAAGTGAGCCTCGCTGGAGTATCCTGTCTTGAAGGCTTGGATTAAGTATCATAGGCCCATCAGCTAGAGATTCGGAATGATAGCTTTGACAGTCATTCAAAGTTTTGAAAGAACAAGAGGCATTGCCGTCTTTTAGAACGTTGATGATGGTGAAAAGAAATGCATTCCCAAATTAAAACAAGTTCTGGCTAATTAAGCCTGCTAAAAATGTTGCAGATTTGTTTACCAAGTCATTGCTTAAATGAAATGGAGTCCCAAATCAAAAAGAACATGTTTGGAATTAAAAATGCCGTGTGCACTAAAACACACAATTTATTTCAAAAGCAAGTTTTTGGAAGACGAAACATAAAAAGCAATTAACACAAAGTTCTTGGAAGACGAAACATAAAAAGAAATTCAACAGAAATAACATGAAATTGAAGCTAGCTGGGAGGAAGCTGTAAAAATTAAGTCCAACGCAGAGGACCCGGTGTCACCTCGGATGTTTTCAGTTGCACGATGCTGGAGCTTATGAATCTAGATCTTTTATTAGTTTGGCAAGTTGGTCGGCCAAATCAAGGATCTCCTGAATCCTAGCACGATCAACCTGCAGGGTAGGAGGAGGTGCAGGAGCTGTGGCTTTCTTATCTTCCTCCGCTGTGGGCACTTTATAACCCTTGGGATCCTCAGTATACTTCTTAGCTTGTTCCTTGTATTCGGCCATAAGGGGAGTGTCATACCCACTCGGAATACCAGCTGGGAGAGCTACGGAACGTTGTGATTCATGAGAAGCCTCAAGGGCAAGTGCAAATGCTTTCCCTTGGTTATCATAGGTTTCTTGGGACGCCATGAGTAGATGGAGGTGCTCCACCTGAGCCTTAAGTACGGCATCAATCTCTGTAAGTGATTTACCGGCATCTTCCAACTTTTTCCTAGCTTCAGCCAGCTCTTTTTTGTCAGCCAATATTCTGGCGTCTTTTATGGAACTTGCAGTTCCGAGACGTGTTTCTTCAGCTAGCACTTGTGGTACCTCTCCATCTTTTGGTGTAGGTGTGCGGGTCACGTTTATGGTTCTCTCATCAGAATCAAATGCATCCTTCCCATTAACCCTGTTTAGGCATACATAATAACATATCCATTATGCTTTTTTTTAGAAGATGTGTATTACAAACATTTAGGGGTACGTAGTAATTTCAAATTGGATATATATACCTGTACTTAAATTCGACTTTGAAAATTTGCACGCCAAATCTTTTATCAACCTTTGGGAGAGTTAGTAACGCAAGGACCTTACGTTTCTCTCGATCGTACAATGACCTGAATGTAACTGTTACAGGCTCCATAACCGTGCCCTTTCTTTTGTGGGTAATTTCCGGCATTCACCTTATTGAGTTCTGAACGGTTCAGCGGTGAGACGGTTAGAGAAAGGTCCTCAATAGAAACGTTAAGAAGCCCAGCCAAAGCGGTTGAGAATGCAACACTCAAATCATCCGAGTCTTGAACAGGTGAGAACGTTCCTCCTTTGCTATTCTTGGCAATTTCTCTGAGCACCTACATGACGGAGAACAGATGAGAAAAATGCAACCTGAGCAAGTTAGGAAAATGCAACCTAAGCAAGTGAAGTTATCGTACAGAGTAAACGGTTTAATTTGAAATTTCAAAACTACCTCATGATGATCGCATCCATCACCAAAAGCGAACGTGTAAACAGGCACCTCGCTGACCGGAATAGAGATAGCCCGACTCTCTGCATCTTCTTCCCCATCAGACATAAGCATGACAGCCACACTTCGGTTTTTGGTGCGAGTGCGGTCGTTCAGTATTCTTATGGCCAATTTAAGGCCAGCTTCTGTGTTTGTGCTGCCTTTGGCTACCAATTCATTGACTTTATCTGTAATCTCCGTTTGAGATTTTTCAGTTATCTGGCGCAGTGGGCATAACTTGTCGGCCTTTCTACTGAAAGTGACAACAGATAAACGATCAGTTCTGCTAAGTTTCTGGACCAGAAATTGCATGGCAAGTTTCATTTTCAGTAATCTGGGTCCTCTCATGCTGCCACTGATATCTAAGATGGTGACAAGATCGACACCCAATCTGCCCTCATCTGCTCCTACACCCTCGAGCTCCAGCAGCACCTTAAATGGGCTTTGTTCCAATGGCGCCTCCTGCTTGTTAAAAATTTTGGCCTCGGTTTTTCCACCATCAAGTTCAATATCTGCCTCTTCCTCATCTGAGACAAGACATGGAAATTCATCAAAAAATTAAGAAAATTGAACAGAAAAGTTACGAAATAAAGTTATAAATATAAACAAGTATATTTAATAGTTACTACCTTCTCCATCGGCATTCAATCTCAGAATTGGCTCATCATCGTCGTGGATTTCGTTTTTCATATTCGGTGATTGAACTGATACTCTTTTTGTGTGTATGTTTGGGTTTGAAAATAGAAAAAGAAAATTTTTGATGTTATATCTGCATGTTGCAACCTCCCCATTTATAGAGAGATTAAGAGAAGAGTAACTCATTAAATTACATTTTTTTGAGGTTAGTTGTGCCATCGTGACCATGTTTTATTGGTTGCACATAATTTATATTAATTGATGATGAATTATATGAACGAAATGAAATAGATAACATTATTAACTTCAACTAGACTAATAATGTTGTGTCTCATTATAATCCGACTTTCTAGAACGAATAACACAAACTGTCATGAGAAGGATCGTGGATGGCTATTTGTTGGGCAAAATTTGGGCAAGATGATTTTGAAATTCAAACAAACAGAACAAATTTTAATTGAAATTATTATATTTCACCATGTTTATAATTCTGGAACAGATATAATTGTTCCTAACTGTTTCTGTTTTGCACCACGCATTTTCAAGTTTGTTATAATTTGAAGAAAAAAACCGTGGACAAAATCAAGGCTACCGTTTATTCAATTGCTTGGTGAAAACAAATGAAGACTTCTAATATTTAGTTATCGAATCATTTGAAAGAACGAATAAATTGGAATGATATTCAAACAATTAGAGAAAACTGGCTAAAATCATTATCATCAAACATTATTGAGAAAGAATGATCGTTCAAAACTTCAAATTTGATCGAATTAGATATATTTTTTGAAACAATCGTGGCCAAAAGTGCTACTAGAACATACAATCACTTCGCCCTGTAGGAGTTCCTTCCATTGTCAAATTAGGTGTTCACAGTTTTGTGAACATTGATTTGCTTTCCTTCATAGTAAAATCTTCATTTACCTTCAAAATAAAATTAGGTTCGGTTTTGTACACAACCAACGTTAAGACTTTTTTTCAGCAATGAACTTGCCTCCGTCACTATCAACTTATGATTACGCATTTAGGCTGACACATGTAATCAGTTCCCTATTTTTCCAAGACAAAATGGCGGAACCGACGGGGCAGATCTACCTGCATAACCCATGTGAGTACGTAATTATTAAAGATATAATAATGCAACATTCCTTGAAATTTTTAAGGATTAATTGAATTTGGAACAAATAATATTGGTATTAATTTTGGTTTAGATCTACATTAATTGCAAGAGAGGGGGATCCAAGCTGCTTCAAAGTAAACGCCTGCAGAAAACCAAGTCTGAAAACATACACAAAGGGGAGTTTAATATTTTTCAAAGCAGTGCTGATAATCGATGGGGAAGGAACGTGCATGCACATGGAGCTAGAAATTTATGGCACGACGCACATCATGGCCGTGCCAGCTCAACATGATACGTTTTACACCTCAATTATAATTGCTGACAAATGTGAACATATAGATTGAACTTTTAAACAATTGAAAGTAAACGCTGGACAGGGCATGATTTAAGGCTATAATTATTTTAAAATGTGTTGATGATATCTCTGTATCGGCAGAAAATCTGGGTTTCAGTGTTTAACTTCCTAACTGACCAACACAGGAAGTTCATAAAATAGCAAAACCATTATAGGAATTCCTTAACTAACTGACCAACACAGGAAGTTTCATAAAATATCCTTGGCAAAAACATATATAGGAATTCACCTGAAAAGACCACTTTAACTAATTTTTCAAAACAAAACCATATAACACAGGCAAAAGCTATAAATTATTGTTCTTAAAAAGATAAGGTGTACATAATAAGCCTCCTTAGCTCTAATTTCGGCAGACAATTTTGGTGAGTGTTCTAAATATTGAACCCGATACAAGAAGTTACCAAAGTTTGGTGAGTGTTCTAAATTAGTTTGTTGTATACGAATTTGATAACTTTTCAGGACATTTGGTAAAACCATGGAGTAGTTATGCAAAATTTTATGTCAAATTTCATGCATGTATGGATATTGCCTCATCCGCTCCCTAAATAGAAACCAAATTCGTTTAATTGAAGGTCACTGGAACCTTCTCTCGTTCTCTGTAGGGGCAAAATATTGGGTAACACATTTTCTTAGTGCGCGAGATTCATTCATTTCCTTAGCGCGCATCATTCATACATTTCCTTAGCGCGCGAGAGAACGTAGCACAGAACGAGCCGAGGTGAAATTAGCTGTACTCCACTACATATTAGCTGTCATCCACTACTATGTAAACACCTATATATATAAACAGGAAGGAAGGAGAGAGAAGAAGAGGATACACATTTTTGTAAGAAGAGAGACACATTTGTAGAGAGAGACTTTATTTTCTTTATCATCTTCTTCCCCTAAAACTAGATCTAGAGCTCTACCAAATATCCATTAATGGAGATTCTAAATGTAATACTCATGTAATTCCAACAATCATAGTGAAGAACCATGGATGTAGATTTACATTGATCGAACCATGTAAAATCCTTGTGTCTCCATTTACACTTTAACACTTCCATCTTTATTATTGATTATGAAATTGACTTAGATCTAGAAAATATCATAAGGAGTGTGGTAGTAGGATTTTCACTACTACATTTTGGCGCTAGAAACAGGGAAGGGTGAAAAAACGAATAAAGGATTTATCATACCTCTTAACTTGTTGGTTCAAGAAGAAATTTCAAGTGAAGATTATCCACTGTTCATATCTTTCTGGGTCTACAAAATTCAGGGAAGAAAACCAAAGTTTCAATGGATGATTTCCATGTTCAGGAGAAAACGCAAGAGGCAAATTGTTGAAGGAAATAAAGGAAGGCGAAGAGAAGATAAGAGGTAGACGATGCAATTTTTGTCATGAGCGAATACTAGCACAAATTGTTCGAGTTGGATAGAGCGAACTATAGGTCACGGGTTCGATTCCTTGTTAGCGCGGTATTTTGGCATATTTTTGATATATATATTCGCTACAAGAGCGAAGATAATAACTTATGCGTTGTTTCTTCTATTCACAAGCAAGAGGCAACATAGTTGCTCAGTGCGAGACAATGGAAGTAGCAGGTCGCTGGATCAATTCTTGCCTCTTGTACATTTCTTTTTATTACGCGAAATTTACACAAAATGCACATTTGTTTTTGTTACGCGAAATTTACACAAAATTGCTTCTCGCAGAGTTGGTCTTTGATTATTTCGCATAAGAGGGTTCGCACACTTGGTCTTTGATTATTTGATTATTTCGCATGAGAGGGTTTGCACACTTGGTCTTTCATGAGAGGGTTTGCATGGTTGGACTTTGATTACTTCGCACAGTCTTTGATTATTTTGCATGAAAGGGTTAGCAGAGTTGGCTAGGTGCGAAAAAAAGGAATTTGATTATGCGGGATCGATTCTCTACTCACACATATTTTTTACATATTTTCTTCAACTTCGCAGGTGGAAAAAAGAATAAAAGCGCGGCAATGTAGTTACCTACCACAAACACGAGCTAGCACAATTGGTGAAGTGCGAAGTGAATAATAAAGTTAAAGCATGGTCACATATTTACACAACCAATAGTTCGCACAGTTGGTTAGGAGCGTCAAATTCGCACATCAGGTAGCAGGATCGCACGTTTTTTGCCAAAGGCGAAGATGAAGTCAAATTTAAATTCAACTGTTCGCATAGATAGAAGTCAAGTTTCAACAGTATGCATCTATTTCGCATAACAAAAGATGCATAGATGGTCAAATGAAGAAAGATGTAAGCTTCGAGATAGAATCCCACCTCCCACACATATTTTTGCAGATTTTTCTAAAAGATCACCCCACCTCATTACACCAACTTCGTTCACATGAAGCACATTTAGAAGAGAATGGGCCAAGGCTGCAATTATCTTAATCAAGGCGATATAAACGCACCAAGAGGAAATCACAACTACAAACTCACAACAAGAGAAATAGAGAACTACAACAAAAAGGAAGAAATGCAAAGAAGAAAAGCACAACAAATACAAAGGAAAACTAAGAAGAGAAGAAACAATACTAAAAATAGAAGAAAAGGCAAAAATAAGACCTTACAATAACACCTCAATAGGAGGCAATAAAATTTAAAACCTTTAACTAGGGAGGATAGTCATCCAATTGTGGCGTGCACCCTAGTTTGCACATGTACAAGAGGCAATATAAATAGGCCCTAACGCGCGTCATAATTGGGGAAAACCTAGTAATGCATGGCTCGGGCGAAAGCCATACCATCCCTGGAACCTGAGTCATGGATATTAGGGGCGAAACAAAAGTCTATCCGATAGAGACTCCTTAGTTGAAAGACTAAGGTACTAAGTTCTATATCGTGGAGTGTAGAAACTCGATCAGGTCGTCGCGGTACACGGTTGAGCCAAGAGTGTCGGGGCGTACTCGCCGCTCTTGGAAAGTCCTGCTATGATACACTCGGTCCTCAAGACACCCCATTTTTAGGGCGCGATCTCGAAAGAGATCGCGAAAATAACTGGTTGTTGCATCACTGGATGGGAAGAGCCCATTCCAACCCGGTAGGGGTACACTTCCTTGAAAGGGCAATCAGGGGGAAGATCAGGACGGCACCCTCCATTAGGGAGCTGAATTGTGTCAAAAGACGACAATATCATGGGACTATAATTCAAACAAGAGTATAGACCTATCATATTAGCGCATAAAAATATCCTGCCGAGGAAATAATACGAAAGATGATAAGGCGAGATCAATGGACTATTACTTGAAAGAGTAATGGTCGCCTGCGATTTTGCCTCCCAACCAAAAATAATACTCTAGGGCAAAGATAAGTCCCATTAACAGGGTAAGGCTGATTAAGACCTCTACTTAGGGGGGCACAATAAGACCTCCATAAAAAACACAAAGACTTATATATTATGATTATATTATTATCATGCGACACTAATAATGCAGGAATAAACAAGGGAGGAAATAATACAATGCAATACAGTGAACGAAAGACGGACAAAAAGCTAAAAGGAGAAAGATGAAGCACAAGGAAAAGAACATGCGAGAAACAATAAGCTAAAGACAAAGTGCGAAGAGGAACACATATACTAAAGACTAAGCCAAAGCAACAAAGAATGGAAGTTATTGGAAGCAACATCAAAATTAGTGTGACTTAATGAGCTAAGTAACACAAACAAAATCTATACATGCGATTTAATCAACAATAGATAGTCATTGTCATCGCATAAACATTCTTATCGCATGAACATCTCATGGCATAAGAATCGCATACGCATTTCATGGCATAATCATCACATAAGCGAAATAATTGCACAAAAGTTTTCCAAAATTTTATGGAATAATATCGATACTATGCAGGAAGCGAAGGGAGGATAAACAGGATGACATCAACTGAGGAGTATGCGATTATTTCACTCAACTATTTCGCATCAACAACTTGAAACCGTCATACCACCCCATAAGAAGAAAAGAAGAGGCAGGTGTAGAACAAAAAAAAGAGTATTCCACATCCACAACAACATCATCGTCAATCTTCACTAAAGCTCATCAAATCGAAAGCAACAAAGCTCAAGCACAAGTTCACAATCAACCTAACCGATCAAAGCATCTCCATCTTCATCAACAATTCTTCCCTCATAGCTAAAGAACAAAGGCGATTATAGAATACAAAGAAAATATTTGATGTTCTTTAGTTTCTCGGTCAGAATCATCTCCAAAGAAGACGTTCACTCATGAATAACAAGAATCCTCAACAACAATGGAGTAAGCGAAGTGGAAGCTATCTCACAGAAACCACAAACAACAATTCATTACACCTCCAACGTCAACAATCCTTGAAGCATCATCTTCACAAAACCAAACACACTCAAGCTCAATAAAATCTCCAAAGCACCAAGCCCATTAAAGCTTCAAGTCATTCAACATCAACAACCAACCCTCCACCTCAAACATTAAGATTCTCACGAAAGTTCAATACCATCTCAGTTACTCCAACACCAAGTACGCAGAGGAAAAATAAAAATAAAAAAAACAATGAATCTTCCCACCAAGAGATTGTGATCAACAACAGCAAAGTTTCAGAACTTCACAAAAGAATAGAGGCAAGTATGTACTTTTCAAGTTTAGTATTCTTTCACTAGTTCCTTCACCAAAAAAGATCAAAGGATACACCAACATCATGCATCTCGCTCCAACAACTACAACAAGGAGGGTTTTTTCTTAAAGATCACTCTTCAAGCAATATTCAAGAAAAAAGAGGAAAAATGTAGGGGTAAAATATTGCATAACACATTTCCTTAGCACGCGAGATTCATTCATTTCCTTAGCGCACATCATTCATACATTTCCTTAGCGCGAGATTTATTTATTTCCTTAGCGCGCGAGATTCATACATTTCCTTAGCGCGAGAGAACGTAGCACAGAACGAGCCGAGGTGAAATTAGCTGTACTCCACTACATATTAGTTGTCATCCACTATGTAAACACCTATATAAAGAGGAAGACAGGAAAGAGAACAAGAGGATACACATTTTTTTAAAGAAGAGAGACACATTTGTAGAGAGAGACTTTATTTCTTTATCATCTTCTTCCCTTAAAACTAGATATAGAGCTCTACCAAATATTCATTAATCGAACCATGGATGTAGAGAGAGACTTTATTCTAAATGTAGTGAGAGACTTTATTCTAAATGTAATACTCATGTAATGCCAGCAATCATAGTGAAGAACCATGGATGTAGATCACATTGATCGAACCATGTAAAAAATCCTTGTGTCTCCATTTACATTTTAGCACTTCCATCTTTATTATTGATTGATAATGAAATTGACTTAGATCTAGAAAATATCATAAGGGGTGTGGTAGTAGGATTCCACTACTACATTCTCTATGTTCTAAATGCACTAGATGACCGTGTCCATGGTCTCTGTGTCCTTATGGAACCTTCTCTCGTTCTCTTTTTCTAAAATGCACTTGCAGGGTCCTTCCTATTTAATTGAATCGATTTTGTTTTTATAAAATCTGAGGCGTGA
>JAJJWW010018986.1:0-22040 GCA_023531295.1 Papaver armeniacum
AGATTTATCTATCCAACAACTACAAAAGTAGCAGAGTTTAGATATTGCAATCAAATATAGAATCTATCAAGATACTTACTATATAGTGATGCAGATCTACGTAACTAATCAATCAAATATATCAAGGATAAACCGATTATAGTTGGATCCCAGCCGATCAAGTTTTTTGCACACCAAAGATTATGAAACCAATAAGAAATCTTCTTTGTCTTCAAATCTTCTTTAATCTTCAATAAACACCTGCACACCACAACTTGAATCTCTTGTGATCAATCACGCACAGAACGGAGTCTGTTAACAATGGATTATCACAAGAAGTCTTTAGATTTACAAACAGTTCTAAAGATCCCGTCGACACTTCGATCTAGTTTGAGTGAATCTTATATCATAAGAGAAGATTCTCAAGAATACACAAACTAGGTGCAATCGAAGTTCAACAACCGTTAGTCAATCAAATCAAATCGAAAACTAATAATACAACAATTATCTAGTTTCCCACCAACGGTACTTGTAGAGCTTCTTGATCCCACAGAAGTCTTTAAACAAGCGGTCGTAAGAGATTTCGCCTAATTAGGGTACTTTCCTATCTGAATAGACGGCTCCACCAGTAACAACACAACAAGGTAGTTTTGCTGGCTCTGAGGATTAGTTTGCTTGAAATGCAAACTTGGGTATTTATAGACCAAGGAAGTTTGGACACCAAGGAATTTCCAAAACCGAAATATTCTTAAGATATGCAATAAATTCCCAAATCAGTTTTCATAATTCCTGGAAATGCTCTGTCCAATATTAACCGAAATCTCACTAGAAAATCTCCAATTAGTAAATGCATATTACCAATTTTTATTTTCCAGAGATATGCATTTTAATTGCTGGTAATTAAAAGCATATAAAATTAAGGGGGATTTTGTGTTTCCCCCTCAAAAAAGATAGCTAATTTGCATTACCCCCTTTTAAAACTTATAATTGGTGAAACCCCCTATATGTTATAACAGCCGTGACATTACAGTTAAGTTAGCACGTACAGTGCACGTGTGTACTGTTAAAGTGTAAAAATCGTAAAACCCAAAAATACCAAAAGTCAAAACTCTCGTTCTCTGTCGTGAAAAACCAGAGCCGCCATTAATAAAAAAATAGAAATACCTAATCCTTAAATTTTTACCCGAATTCGTTGAATAAAGATACTAATACTCATGTTCATAACAATTAAATTTGAGGAATAAGCTCATGTGCAGTGCAATTAGTAAATTCGAAGGAAAATGATTTCAAGTTGCTAGTGGCATCAATTCCCATCAATCTCATATGCCTGCAATTCCCGTTTATAAAAATGTAAGTGATATCATCATAATTGATAACGAACATCATTATTTATTCTATAATTAAAAAAAAAAATATATCATTTCTTCTAGTACTTTCTGTATATAGTTATTGTGCTAGTGATACAGTTGTTGTTGGAAGGGATACGGAGATCTAAAATTCTGATGATAGAGGAGAAATATAGAAGAACCGGTGCCATACAACCCAGCCCCAACATATGCACCTACCCAAAATCCCAAAATTCCCTATCAATTTATTAACAGATCCAGAATTGCCACCATGACCACAAATTAGGGTTCTCTTCTACCATATATTTTTATTTATAGCATTCTCTTACAATATCGTTGATTTATAGCTTCAATTAACTGCTAGAAATAAAAAAACAGCAGTGGTGGCTCCAATGGTGGCACTGTATCAGACAAGAGGAAGAGGAGAAATAGAGAAGAAGAAGAAGAGATGACGATAGCTGTGCAATTGTTTTTCTTTTTCTTAATATGTGTGGATGAAAAATTTCACACATGCGCGTAGCATGTGCCAACCTAACAGGGTTATCACGGCAGTTATAACAGATAGGGGGTTTCACCAATTATCATTTTAAAAAGTAGGTAATGCAAATTAGCTATCTTTTTTGAGGGGTAAACACAAAATCCCCCTAAAATTAATAACCTTAAATAAAAGATTCTCAATTTATTTCGGTCCGGGATCTCCTTAAGTTATTAAGGAATACCTTTGAAAAATAAAAGATAAGAGTTACTAAAAATGTTCAAAGTATGTCGACATCGTTTTCTTTGTAAATCCTTTTTCATATTTACAATCTTGAAACCGATTATACCACACTTCCAAACAAGTTTAGAATTGGTTCATCCGACTTCCAAGAACTATGTGATTGATCAAATATCAATACACTAATCATGGGTTTACGGTTCTACCAAACACAAGGATCGGTTCTACCTTAATATGGTTACTGGGACCGGTTACATCAGTTACCAGGATCGGTTACGTCAATTACCAGGACCGGTTACCATATTCTCATGGTATATATTACTTCTGATCGGTTACACTAGTCACTAGGATCGGTTACACCAATTACTAGGACCAGTTATGCCAATTACAAGGATCGATTACAACTCTTTTGTGATCTGTCATACCAATTACCAGGATTGGTTATACCAATTACAAATATCGATCATACCATCTAAGGTGATTACTTAGGATCGGTTACACTAATAAAAGTCATACCAATACATAAGTCAGGCATTGTGACTAGTTTTACCAAGATACATAACAAGTTATGATCGGTTCTACTAACTCACACATATTGGTAATCCAAATATATGCAATGAATAACAATACCAATAAGCCTAGCGATTTCCCTTTCGATTCATAAAACAAGTTCATGAATGTACTTCCTTTAAACAAATGTAAACATTGTTTCCTAGGATGAAATCTTCACCTTTACCAATACACATAATCACAATAGCATTCATACGATTATGTCGATGTCTTATATACGAAGTTCAAAAGATAAGCGTTATACTTCGTATTCTAATTCCTTAACACTATGTCTACTAAAATATAATCATTCACAGCTTCGCAATTATGTTTTCAATATAGCACGACTTGAAAGATACGTTAGGAATGAAACAGTTCAAGTCACAATATTATTAACCTCAAGAGGAAGGATGATGTCGTCGATGTAGCTTGTTACTTCTTCACATTCTTCAAGTCTTCGAGTAATTCTTGTATGTCTCATAATCTTAATATTTGTAGCCTAACCTATACGAAGTTGTCTCTAGTATATAATCAAGTGACTATTTAATTGAGTTTTGATTCACTAAAATATGACAACCAAACTTGACATACTAACGCTTGGTGGGTTCAACCGAGCTATGCTCTAACAATATCCCCCTTTGTCAATTTTAGTGACAAAACTCTTAATACATATGGATAAACAAATTACAAAAAAATTATTATACATACGCTTGATTCCAAGTTTCAACAACACAATAACCTGCATATATTCAATCCATAAATGTCGTTGTTGACATTTAAATAGCAAAGCTTAAACTCCCCCTAAAGGTGAGATAGGTAGATTTTCAATCCGCACATCTTTGTTATTTCCCTTTTGTAGTCCAAATAACTACAATCATCATATGATATATTTCTCCCCCTTAGTCAATGCTTTACTCTTTCGTTAGATATAACGTTTAAGCACAATTGTCCTTTCTTAAGTGATTACAAACCACTTGTTTACTCCATATATTTTTCCCCCTTTTTGTCACAAAATGACAAAGGTCCGAGAAAATACCAAAACTGAAAGGATCTTACAAATCTAAAAGAATTGTACAACCTATAAGAGTTAAGCTCGAAGGTTTCACATACCATTTTAGATAACCAATATCAAAACCGAAACTACAAGTAATTTTGTTTTAATATGTTATCAAGGAAACAATTGCCCGAAGAAATTTTCCCTAATAGTTTAAAAAATTGACTAAGAAACTTAGTTCCCTTGCTAAACTGATTGCACGAATACAATCGCTTATTTCGATAAGACCAAAATAAAGATCAAAATTAACTTTATTTCTCTCATCAGACACTAAATATTCAGACAATAACTTAGACCCCACTTTAGACAAGACAAATACTAGGTTAGTTAACTAATATTTCTTGTCAAGGCATTCAATTAGACTTGAATAACCGAATCCTTTACTTTGATAAGTCTAACTAAGATCATAATTAACTTAGTTTCTCTTATCCGGAATCGAATTGGACTAAACAAATGATCTTGTATTTTGTTAAGCCATAAACAATACATACAAACCAAATAAATTGACTTGCACAATTATTTATCTTAACCGGAAGCAATTGAAACAAACATAGACATTAAAGCACCGATATTGCACCTAAATTTCGTTAAGTCTAAAACAATTGATACCAAACAATAAAGAAAGATATCAAACCAGTTTTTCTTAACCGGAAATAATTGAATCACACACACACATACATCCATACACACATAATGGAATCAACATCAATTGTACCGAATTTTGTTAAGCAAAAGCAAAATATATGCAATAAACTCAAGCTTTTCTTAAACAGGAAAATGATTAACTAACAAATTCATTACCTCAGATTCCGTATCCTCTTCTCCCTAGAAAGATATATCATTAAGCGCAAGTTCAAGTTAGAACTCTCCCCCATTGTGTTGTCATCCTCTCGTAAGAACAAAAGAAGAACAACAAAAGCAACCTTTACCAGAGAAAGGTTGAATCGGTTTTAACTAACTCGTGCCAATAGCAAAAGTTGAAAACACGAAAGACATATGTTTTTATGTTAAACACAAATAGTTTCAACATATTGTGACTTTTTCACATATGAGTTTCAATCGGAACACCTTATGATCCTATGATAAAACCTACTAATATGGGCTAGAACTTAATCCCGCTAAATCAAAAAGCCACACAAACCATAAGGGTTCACACATCAAATGAGATTGAATATGAAGATTAAGAAAACCGAAATCAAACATCCCATAAACACATATGTAGTTGCAGGAAATCCTACAATACATCCCTCACAAGAATTCATAATGTTCAACACATCTTTAAGATCAACAATCAACCTTTTTATTAATTGAGTTAGAATTTTTACAAGAAGGAAATGAAATCAAGAATATAATTGTTACTCTAGACTTTCTCTCTCCTCAAAACTTTCTCTCTACTCTAAAAAGACCTCTCCCCATTCTTAAGCCTGTTCGGCTCTTTATATAGGACATTACATAGTGGATGACAGCTAAGCTATCCTTTATTTTCGGATCTGACTTGCGACACTCTCGCAAGTATTCAAATGTTAAATATCGCAACACTCCTAAATCTCGCTAGGTCTTCACGTCTTTCTCGTGTTCAAGCTGTCGTCATCCGTTGCGTCATTTTTATTACCAATCTGCGATATCTTCGCAGTGTGCTTTTTAACGATTTCGCAAGGATATTGATGTTGCGATATTCTGATCCTACATCTTGCCTCTTCTCATGTCTTCTCTGCGAAGGAGAGAATGTCATGAGAACTAGTACTTTCAAAATGCCGTAGCTGTTCGTCTTTTCATATTTTTCTGCATTGACATGATTCTGTACTTTTACGCAGAATTTATTACACGTATCTTTTCCTCCATCCATTTCTTAACACGTCTTTTTCAACTGCTATTTCTCAACCGTTCATGTATACTCTTCGCATTAAATGTGTTTATCTTTTCGAGAATCCTTCTCTATATATATTTTTCTTATTCCTCTCTTCTTCTTTTTTACTTTCTTTCTTATTTTCTCTGCAACTTTTCTTCAACATCTCTCCGTAACTTCCGCTTCTGCTGCTATAAATCTTCTTCTTTCTACTTCTTTTGATCTTCGATTTTATCTTCATTCCCATACTCTAAAATTGCCTCCAATTGGTCATAAATATGAAACTTCTCTGGAAAAAGTTCAGAAAGATTTCGAAGAGAAGGGCTTCATATTAACCACCATTCCTAATCAAGAATCTAAATCCATTCTTTCTGCCAAATTGTTTTCTGATCATCAATGTGATGATAAGGAAATCATAATTTCGCTAGGTCATATTCTCGCTGGCCTTCCCATTCCTCTCTATGATCCTGATCTTCCCTTATTTTATGAAATTCTTGCTCATGCGAAATTCTCGTGAGACATCTACCAATTGAGTGGGGATTGTATCCGCTTAATGCTTGAGTTCGCCAACCGTGGTGCTGGTAAAGGGTCTCTTTACCCAAAAGAAGTCAGGGATCCTAAATTTGAGGACTTAGAGATATTCGCCGAAAAATATACAGTGGAAAGCTTCTTCGAAAACTATGAAGTAATAAACATGAATAATGATAAAACTCGCTGGGGTGCTCGCTTGAAGAGGAAAGAAAATGTTGCCAGCGATAAAGTACTTATGCAGGACATCGACTGGCATCCTGGAAAGAACAATATTCCTCGTCATTCTAAAGACGACAGATGGTGCGTCTTTCCGTTGGTTTTGAAAAGACCTTACATTTCAGGTTCAAATGCGCTTCCTGCGAATCTCGACAATTATCAACCTTGGGTATTTAATTGGCCCGAGAAAGCGAAGGAGGTATTTTTCTTAAATTTCGCTCAGTTTATAATCTTCACCCCTTTTTATACCTATTAATCTTGCGAAATTTTCAGGTTACCAAGTTAAGAAAAAGCTACAAAAGGACTGCTAAGGCAAGTACCCTAGCGGCGCTCCGTTTGATCACGGATGAAGTAAGAAATACTTTATTTTATTATTTTTAACAATATTGTTGCCTTTGTTTCTTATCTTCATTCGTGTGCGAAGTTTGGTGTGGAGGTTGTTGAAGAAGAAAAAAATTCTAAGGTTGCAAAGACTAAAGGCAAGGGTAAAGGTCCTCTTCGCAAGGAAAAGTCCACTGCCCCATCTTCAAAGAAACGAAAGATTCACTCTCCCTCTTCTTCAAATCTTCAGCCCAACAAAAGCTCTGATGATGAAGATAATGATGATGTTGATACTTCTCTCGTAAGGGAAGATTTTCCGTCTGAATCTTCTATGGAACAACTGTCTAGCATCTTCTCTGACTCCATGCAAGGGATTGGGGATGATTGTCTCTCCAGTACATTCAAAGCTCTTGCGAGTATATGCGATGCTCCTTTACTGGATGGTGATGATTTTCTTCATGGAGTCTCCAGATCAGTGACTCCCAGCTTTTTAAATTCGCTTGGTGTCTTGGTATATCTTCGTTCTCATACTTGTTCATAATTTTGATTTTAAGTTATATCTTGATAATTTCTTCATTTTCCTTCACAGACTGGGAGAGATTCCTTCGTTGTTGCCTCAGATCTTGATAAAAGGCGTGGTATTCTCGAAAAGAAGAATCTTCAACTTCGCAAGAGAAACGAAGAACTGGAAGCTGAAGCTGCTACTTTTCGCGAGAAGGCTAAACAATTAGAAGCTGATTCTTCCACTCAGAAGAACAAGATATCTAGTCTTCAAAGTGCTAACCAACAACTTTATGGTATGAGACTTTTCTCTTTTCCTTCATTTTGTCTTCTCATTATCTTCCCTCATCTGATTACCATTTTCGCAGACGTCTATAACCTTTCTGATGAAGCCATTCTCCTTCACTCATTCCCTAACCCTATGGATAATAATACTCTTCTTGAACACCTCAACAATTCTTTGAATAGTTTTTCAAATGACAAGATTAAATCTCTTCCTCTAAATGAACTCCAATCCAAATTTCGCCTCTTAGAGATTGATCATAGATCCAGTTTGGGCTTAGCCAACCAATTTAAGCATCTCTATCTTAATTCTAAAGAGAAAATTAATACTTTAAGAACCAAAATCAGTAATCTCATAGATGATAAAGATCGAATCGCTAGACAAGGTGCTCAAGCATTAGCGAAATTCCAAAAGACTCTTCTTGAAGTTCAAATTGAACGAGATGAATCTAACCGCGAAAATGCTATACTTAGCGAAAGAGAGAATCAAATTCGCTCCCTTCTTCTCATAAATAATGACGATGAATTTGCTTGGGCTGCGAAAGTTCTAGATGACGCCAGAAATAATTTAGGTGTTAATGTTAGTCTTCAAGCTGAGCATACGGCCTTGGTTATGGATATGCTTTCTGACAGAGAAGGTTGTTAATTGTTCTTCTTTATTTAACTGTTTGTCTTTCATAAAATTGTCATTAAGTTGCTGATTCATTGTCACATGTTCGCAGGAGCTGAAGAGAGATTTCGTAAAAGAATTGAAGAACTTGAGTCTGAGAAGGAGCAGCTCGCAAAGAATCTTTCTTCTCGGGATGATAAATATTCTAGACTGAAGAAGCAACTAAAGATTACTGTTGCGAATTTTAAGAATGATAATATTCTTTTTCGCAATCAGACTATTAAGACGGGCAATCAGACTATTAAGACGGTCTGTGTCGACAACGGTATTCCTCATTCTTCATATCCTTGCCTCCTAGAAGAAATCCCCAAGAATGTGCCTTCTTTGGATATCTCTGATAGCGATGCTAGTGAAGAAGACGAATTTGATGGAGACGAAGAAGTAGAAGAATCTTATGAAGATGATGAAGAAGATGAATCAAACAAGAAATAATTTCGTTTCCTTCTTCCTCCTTTTGTAATATCCGTACATTCATTCTTTTAATCTCCTATCTTTGTAATCTTTTGCTGCGAATTTATTGAATCTTCACATACAAGTTCTACCTTTGTTGTTCCTTTCTGCACATGTTAAAAAAAATTCTTTTTTGCAATATAATTAATCAATATATTATCAACTTTTCATTTTATGAGTGCATAAATCTGTCATATGAAGACAAATAACATATTCTTACTCTATACATTCTCATACTTTCCTCTGTTATTTGTATTCAAATGAAACATTAAGCAAGTTACTTTCGAATAGCGATATGTATTCATGCCTCAGTCTCGCAACTGTTTCTGCTTAATTTTCGCAAGTAGGTATTTCTTGGTTACTTCCAAGATTTTATTTTTTCTTTTTCTCTTATGTGGTCTTATTTTGCCTTCCTAGTTAAAGGTCTTATTGCGCCACCTCTTGTCATTGCGACAAAATCGCAGGACGTCTTTGCATTTGCATGCAAAAACCCATTGATCTTGCCTTAACTCTTTCTTTGAAATTTTTGTTGCGACAATATGACAGCCTAAAAATTCTTGCGAAAAATAAAGCCCCATGACATTGGCGTCTTGCGACGAAATCGCAGGGACGTCCTTACATTTTCATGTCTCGACCCATTGATCTCATCTTATCTTTGTCTTTTGTATTATTGCCTCTTCAGGATTGTCGCACAAATATGACAAGCCTAAATTTTCTTGCGAAAATAAAGCCTCATGACATTTGCGTCTTAAGACACTTATCAGCTCCCTAATGGAGGGTGCAGCCCTTATCTTCCCCCTGGTTGCCCCTTCAAGGAGACGTGCCTATACCATACAAGGTTGGCTCCTCCCATCCGGTCTTAACAACAACCAGTTGTTTTCGCAGACTCTTATCCCTTTTGCCTATAGGGCTTATGGTTACGATACTGCACCCTAAGTGGAGTTTTCTTCGGTCCGAGTGCAGCATAAGCCAAGACTTTCCAAGAATGGCCGAGACGCTTCAAACGCCCCAGGCACTCTTGGCTCAACCGTGTACCTCGGCGCCTTGATCGGATGTCGACTCCTTAGAAGAGACCTCGGTCATCCAACCTAAGTCATAAGCTTAGGTTGAAAATCCGAGGTACCTCTCCTGGATGGGCTTTATTGACCCCAAATCTCCATGACTCGGAGTTCCATGGGTGGTGTAACCTTTTCCCGAGCCATGCAACAGTGTACCCCTTTTATGACGCACTTTAGGTCTTACATTTGCCTCTTGCGAAATTTTGATTTCGCGAACTAGGGTGTACGCCATAGCAGGTTCGCCCGTTTCTGATTGTTTTCTTTTATCTTCTGCATATTATCTCTTTTGTAATTTCGCAATCTCATCTTTGTAGTTCATAAAAGATATTTTCTTCTTCTGCATATCGGCTCTTTTGCAATTTCGCAATCTCATCTTTGTAATTTTTTTTTTTTTTAACAAACCAGTCATACATCTTTCCTTCTTCTCAGTCATAAAATCAACAAATACATTCACTCTTTAAGTCTCTTACTTCTGCTTCTCTCTGCCTCTGCACTTTTGAATTTTTCTGTCATTTTCTTGTCTGTTGCGAAGCCTTCGCCACTTCTTATCTTCAGCATGCATTGGTTTCACAGCGTTTCTTCTTCTCTTTGTTCTATTACATCTACCATCAATCTTTCACTTTTTTGTTTTTCTTTGACGTTGTGTTTCCAATTCTTCTTCTTCGCAGCTCTTTCTTCGCAAGATTCTATATCAATTTCATAACACTTCTTTCCTTCAATCTAATCTCCTTTTATGATGCCAATACCACTGGGATGAGGGAACTTGATACATTGATGGAAAGTCGATGCCACACCTAGAATCTCATGTAACCAAGGTCGTCCAATCAATGCGTTGTATGTTGATTCCACATCGACTACACAGAATAAAATTTCAGAGGACAATCCTATCAGTGGAATTCGCATATGAGCTTCTCCTTTAGGCTTATTTGCATTACCGCTAAAACCATAGATTTTGTAAGTTGAAGGTATTAGATCTTCATCTTTCCCTCCCATAGTTTTATAAGTATGATAAAAAAGGATATTCACGGAACTTCCAGTATCGATCAAAATTCTGTTGATTGCCCATGAATTCTCAGCTTCATCTTCTTCATCATCGCTAGGTTTTGGGTTAATATCCAATCTTACCACTAATGGGTTGTCGTGCATTTCTCCACCCTCAGGTACTTCTTCTGCAGTAAAACTGATAATCTGCTTTTGCCATTCTTTCAGTGGCGATGTCTTCGCAATGTTCATTATTTCTCTATTATCGGCATCTCTTGCGAAAACCCTGCTGAGAGTGTTATCGTGAAAATATTCAATTGTCTTGTACGAATGTACAATAGAGTAACAAAACAGATTCTTTGCCTTTGCTCCAACTTCTATCAAAATGTTTCTCTTTCTTTTGCTGTGTTTGTCCTGCGAATTTCTGGAGGAGGTGGTAATGCTTGAGGTTGAGCTTGTCATATTAGAAAATGATTTAATTTTCCCTGATCTATCATCCTGAGAATGATTCTCTTTATATTTCTGCAGTCATTTGTTGTATGTCCATGGAAATGATGATAAGAGCAAAATTCATTACTTATGTAGCTTGGAGGTGGTTCACTCCCCATATTCCATGGTGTGGGTATGTTTTCCATCAGGATTATAGCTTCCCATATCTTCTCTACACTTGCATTCAAAGGTGGCATTTTTATTTCTTCCCATATTATCTTGTGACTTCGCTGTCCTCTGTGATAGTTTTGCCTCTGACCTCCATAAGTTTTTTTGCGGCTGATCAAGTCTTTGGATTTTGTTATTTCCACCACGGCTATAGAAATTTTTCTCTCTCTCGAATTCTTCTTGATCACGACTCCCCATAGCTACTAGCTTTTGCTGATTATCTCCCATTATCCTTTCTTGTTGTCCTTGTGAAGTGCTCTCCACTGTATTTATCAACTTAGGTAACAAGCTTGCATTCGCTGCTTTTGAACTTGTGTTCGTAACTGGGTATGACTCCATATCATTTTGCTTTTCCTCAAGAGCGATATACTCCTCCTGAAGTTCTCGCAACTCAGTCATTGTGATCGTATTCTTGATTCTGAAAATTTGAATGTATAACAGATTGGTTGCGAACATAGCGTTAATGAATGATAGAATGAAATATCTATCATCCACACGACCAGCCATATCACTACACATTGTCTTCCACCTCATGGTTAGATGTTTCAAGCTTTCGCCAACCCTTTGCTTTAACCCAAATACATCTTCAATGCCAGTTCGCGAGGAATTGTTACTTATATACGCCCCTAAAAATATTGCCTGCAAATGGTTGAAAGATGTTATAGTATTCTTTGGCAAACCTTCAAACCATTTCAAGGCCTCTCCTGTTAAACTTGATGCAAAATATTTGCACAATACAACATCATGATTCTCCCATTGTAGCATACATCTCACATAAGCTTTGATGTGTTGTACTGCACAAGTTGTTCCATCAAAAATGCTGGTTAACGTAGGTAAATTGCACTTTGGGGGTATTCTTCCTAATTGTACTTCATGTATGAATGGGGTTTTCGCAGCTTCTTCTATGGCTTCATCCAGTTGTCTCTTACCTCCTTATTTTTTATTATTTAACATTCCTCTCATTTATGCTAGCTCTCTCAAAATTTGTTTATTTACACCAGAATTTGGATCCACTGGTCTTTTTAACTCCGCCTCTCTTCTTCTGCGTTCATATTTGTTTTGACTTTCTTGTTCATCATTTTCTTCTCGTCTTTCTCTGCGATCTTCTCTTTCATTTCTTTCATGAATTCGCACACCATTATTTTTCTCTTCTTTGCCGCCTTTCAGCTCTCATTTGTACTCTATCATATTCTTCATTGATATTACAATTATTGCGATTTTGTTCACGCCTTCTTTCTCGATTATCATGATTGTTGTGGCGAATTGCCTCTTGTAGCTCCTGTTCTTCCACTTCTGCTCTCAATCTTTCCCTCTCGCAAGCTAGACGTGCTTGTTCAGCGTAGTGTCTCTCAATTTCTTCTTCAATTATTTGTCGGTTTCTTTGAACTTCTCTCCTATGTAATATTCTCCTTCCTTCTTCCTGATTTTCTTCGCCATCTTGATTATTTCGCCCCTGACGTTGTCTATTTCCCTGATTTCTATCGTTTTGCCCATTTTGAAGAGTTTCAACACGTTGGATATAACGATATTCCATTATTTCTCTTCCTTCGCGACGTTCTTCGCCTGGATTTTATATTTCCTCTCGAGTTTCTCCATTAGCATTTTCTATAGGAAAATTTTGTCTTATTTCTTCTCTAACTGATCTTGAACTTGACCTTGTAGTGCTTCTTGACCTTCTACTTTGTAATCTCATGTTTTCCATCCTCAACTCATTATTTTGCCTTGTCAGATTTGCACATTCTTCTACTTCTAATCGCCTTTCTTCATGTATTGTTTGCCTCAATGCTTCTAACGCTGCAATCTCTTCATTTCCATGAATTATTCCTCCAATCACTTCTTGATCTCTCTCCTCTCGTCCATTGCTTCCTAATTGCTACTCTTCTCCCATTTCATCTGCAGAATATGATCACCAAGTATGTACACTCACTCTGTCATAATCCACAGTTCTATTTTGTATTGGTGTACGTTGAATTGGCGGTTGAACTTGATTTTCCCCATTGTTTCTTGTGTGCACTCTTAGAGATTCCTCAGTTTCATCTCTCTCTCTCTCTTCCAGCAAGCCTCCTACTCCTTCTAACAGTTGTTGGTTGTTTTGATATACTTCTTCTTCTAGCCATTTTTCAATCTTTATGAGTTGTTAAAAATTATGTAAAATTCTTTACCTATTACTCCAAATTCCTTAAAATCACAATATCAATCTTCAGTCCCTGTTTCTAGCGCCATATGTAGTTGCAGGAAATCCTACAATACATCCCTCACAAGAATTCATAATGTTCAACACATCTTTAAGATCAACAATCAACCTTTTTATTAATTGAGTTAGAATTTTTACAAGAAGGAAATGAAATCAAGAATATAATTGTTACTCTAGACTTTTTCTCTTCTCAAAACTTTCTCTCTACTCTAAAAAGATCTCTCCCCGTTCTTAAGCCTGTTCGGCTCTTTATATAGGACATTACATAGTGGATGACAACTAAGCTGTCCTTTTATTTTTGGATCTGACTTGCGACACTCTCGCAAGTATTCAAATGTTAAATCTCGCAACACTCCTAAATCTCGCTAGGTCTTCACATCTTTCTCGTGTTCAGGCTATCGTCATCCGCTGCGTCATTTTTATTACCAATCTGCGATATCTTCGCAGTGTGCTTTTTAACGATTTCGCAAGGATATTGATGTTGCGATATTATGATCCTACAACATAGTAATAATATAAAGCATTCAAGCACATGCTATGTAATCGAAAAACTATCACAAGAAAATTATAAAATAATAATTTTATTTATAAATATGTAGGATCAGAATATCGCGACATCAATACTTCGCGAGATTAATAAATGACGACATTGCGAGGGAGTCGCAGGGAAGTAAAATAAATGACGCAATGAATGACGACAGCCAGAACACGAGGAAGATATGAAAATATGGCGAAGTTTAATAGTATCGCGAGATTGTATACTTGTACGCTTGCGATATTTCGCAAGCCATTCCCGAAAATAAAGGACAACTTAGCTGTCATCCACTGTGTACTACCCTATATAAAGGGTTGAGTAAGTCTGTTGTAGGGAGAGTTCTTTTTGAATTGTTAAGCAAGTCATTAGGAGAGAGAAAGTTTTAGTGTGATTGTAATTCTGTAACTCATTTCTATTTCATATAGTAAAGATTCAAATATTCAATCAATAGGAATCATAATCATTCATCTTAAAATGACTTAATTGTGTATATTCTAGTGAGGGGTGTAGTGTAGGATTTCCTGCAACTACATAATGGCGCTAGAAACAGGGAGTGATTGAAGATAAGAGATTGGATATTGTCACTAAAACGGTAAAAATCAAGAGTATGATGGATAAATTGAAGAAAATTAGAATCAGAGAGAGTAATGAAGAATTGGAATGTAATATGATTTCAAAATCAATGGTTAATGAATTTCATGAAAATATTAAAGGGAGAATACATAAAAGAGATTTTGAAGGAAAGAAAATTATAACAGCAGAGAAGGTGTTACCCTTGAAAGAATGGGAAAACAGAGAATTATATTCACAGCAACAGAGATGTCAGGAGAGAACTTAAATCACACATCTCCACTAGTAATTACAATAAGTGCCAGCAAAGAAGAAGGAAAATTAACAAAAAAAAAAGGAATAATGGGCAATAAATAGAACTTTAGTGGATACAGGGAGTTCAGTGAATATAATGTTTTATCATGCATATAAAAAATTGGGGTACAAAGATGAAGAAATGACTTCCGCAACATGTCATATCTATGGTTTCGGCAAATCAATAACAAAACCTAAAGGGGAAATAAAAATACGAATTTTGCTGGGAGAAATTGAAACAAATATGACTTTATGCATAGTAGATATGGAATCACCAAATAACATGTTGTTGGGAAGGCCGTGGATACACGCAATAAAAGTTGTAGCATCAACATTTCATCAATGTATCAGATTTCCTATGCCGAGTGGAATTGGCGAAATCAGAGGAGATACCGATAAAGGAAGAATGTATCATCAAATCGAAGTAAAACATTATGAAGAACAGGTGAAGAGGCGAAAAGATCGCAAGAAGATGGCAAAAGCAAAGAAAAAGGAAGAAGAATTTAGAACATACATGATAAGAGCGGAAGAAGGAAAAGGAATATGTGGTGAAGAGAGTGATCTCGCAAAGGAAATAAGAGGACCAACGCCCATGGGAGAACCGAAGGCTAGCTACATTGCGGCAGAACCAACAAAGGAAGTGAATATTGGAACTGAAGAAGAACCCAAGATATTAAAAATTGGAACTAAAATGGAGGTAGATGAAGAAAGAAAGACCGTTGATTTGTTGCGAGATTATAAAGATATCTTCGCATGGGATATGGATGAGATGCCTGGAATAGATCCATCGTAGCATGTCATAAATTAGAGATTGATAAAAATGCCGAGACCATTCAAACAAAGAATTAGAAAAATCGCAACAACATATCATCCTCAAATAGAAGAAGAGTTGCGAGAAGATGCTTGATCTTTGGTATTATTAGGCAAGCAAAATACCCCGAATGGATAACGAATATGGTCGTAGTTCCGAAGAAGAAAAAAGGAATAAGAATTTGCATAGATTTCACCGATTTAAACAAAGCTTGTCCAAAAGATATTTTTCCCCTGCCAGATATTCCGCAGATGGTTGAATCGGCAGCAGGAAATGAAAGGATATCCTCCCTTGATGGATATAAGGGATACAATCAAATCCCTCTCGCCGAAGAAGATCAAGAACATACTGCCTTTTTCGCTCCAAGAGGATTATACTGTTACACAAAAATGCCATTCGGACTGCGAAATGCCGGTGCAACGTATCAAAGGATGGTAGAGAAAGTGTTCGAACAATGGATACATAAAACATTAGAGGTATACGTGGATGACATGTTAATAAAAAGCAAAGAAGCAAAAGATCATGTGCGAGATTTGAAGGAAATTTTCGAACAAATGAGACATTTCAACATCAAAGTAAATCCAGAAAAATGTACCTTTGGAGTAGCATCTGGAAAAATTTTAGGATACATTGTATCAAAAGAAGGAATACAAGTTGATCCGGAAAAAGTACAAGCAATTCGAGACATGCCAACGCCAGCAACAGTGAAAGATGTGCAAAAGTTAAATGGATTATTAGCTTCACTAGGAAGATTCATCTCGAGATCATCTGATAAGTGCAAACATTTTTTCAATATACTTAAAAAGGGAACGAAATTTAGGTGGACGGATGAGTGTGAAAAGGCATTGCAAGGAATAAAAGAACATCTAATGGATATATCAATATTACAAAAAGCAGAAGACGGGGAGGAATTATTAATTTACCTCGCGACAACCTCGCATGCACTAAGCACAGTATTATTGCGAATGGACGCAGGGGTGGAAAAACCAATCTATTACATCAGCAAAACATTCAATGCCGCAGAGAAAAATTATTCAAAAATTGAAAAATTAATTTTGGCGTTAGTTTACGCAACATTTAAACTTCGCATCTACTTCGAAGCACACACAGTTAAGGTAATGACAAAAGTACCAATTGAGTCAGACATGAAAAATTCGAAAAGGTCGGGAAGGGTTGAAAGATGGAATGCTCAAGTAAGTCATTGCAAACTCAAATATGAAGTGTTATCCTCACCAAAATCGCAAGTTGTAGCAGACTTTTTAGCAGAATTTCCATTAGAAGAAGATGAGGCAGTGGAAGAAATGATGGATATAGAAGAAGAACATGGAAATCCAAAGGATTTATTAACAGAGCCAAATAGATGGGAAATATTGGTAGATGGATCATCAAATGGAGAAGGTAACGGAATTGGGATCATTATAATTTCGCCAGAGAAGGCAATAAAATGGCTTTCTCTTCGATTGGAGTTTGCATCTACTAACAATGAAACAGAGTATGAAGCTATAATACATGCTTTGCAATTTGCAATAGAAATGAAGTTGGAGAATGTAAGAATTACCAGTGATTCTCAGTTAGCTATTCGCCAGATAAAAGAAGAATATACTACAAATGAAGCATCCTTGAAAAAGTACAAAAAGCTTGTTGAAGAATTGTCAGCGAAGATAACAAAAATAAAGTGGAGACACATATCAAGAAAGGACAATAGACTCGCAGATGCTTTTGCTTTTATATCAAGTATGATGACAGATCCATCTGCGAGATTCATAAAAATACAGACACTTCAATCACCATCAATCAACAAAGAGGAAGAGGAAGAAGTAGAAGTAATGCTCATAGAAGATGAAACACAAAGATCCGATTGCGAGGATTGGAGGACAGAACTTCATGCTTATCTAATGAAAGGAGAAACACCAAGAAATAGATTAGAGATGCATAAATTGAAAAGCCGTGCAACAAACTATGAATTAAGAGACGGGGTATTGTATCGAAGATCCTTTAATGGACCCTCACTCAGGTTTTTAACACGAAAGGAATGAGAAACAGTGTTAAAAATGCTACACAGTAGGGATGCTGGCAATCATAGTGGCGGAAGATCTTTAGCACATAAAGCGAAAATGCAAGGCTATTATTGGCCATATATGCATGAAGATGCGAAACAAATATCAAGACGTTGCGAAGATTGTCAAAGACACGGAAAGAAAATACATGCACCAGGTGCACCGTTAACCTCTTCAACAAGTGTATGGCCTTTTGGAAAGTGGGGATTAGACATTGTAGGACCATTTTTACCAGGTACAGGGCAAAGGAGATATTTGATTGTCGCAACAGATTATTTCACAAAGTGGGCAGAAGTAAAAGCGGTACAACACATTCGCGATAAAGATATTTTTACTTTCATATTGGAAAACATAATATGCAGATTTGGAATTCCAACACAGTTGATATCTGACAATGGGAAATAGTTTGAGGGACAAAATATAGAATTACTGCTTAATGCATTTCAAATAAAATGTGGGAAATCAACTCCTTTATACCCGCATGCCAACGGACAGGCAGAAGCAACAAATAAAACAATCGCTGATATATTGAAGAAAAAACTAGAAGGGTATAATAAGGCATGGTGTGAGCAAGTGCATAATGCAGTATGGGCTTATAATACAACAAGGCGAGAAGCTACGGGGATGTCACCATTTTGTCTAACCTATGGTGTTGAAGCTGTACTTCCGACAAAAGTTATTATTCCAACAACAAAGAGAGAAGCTTAGGAGAAAAATCTTAGTGCGGGTAACATTTTAGTTAAATTAGATGAGTTAGAAGAAAAAAGAGAAAGAGCACTATAGCATTTGGAGAATTATCAGCGAAGATTGGCCAGAGAATATAACAAACGAGTCAAAACACGCGAATTTCAACCAGGTGATATGGTGTTGCGAGAAACACCAATATATCAGCGAGAAAGTGGTGGCAAGTTGGCGAAAAAGTGGGATGGACCTTATATCATCAAGCAGATAGTTGGAACAGGGCATATAGATTAATGGATCCGTAAGGCAAAGATGTGGGCCAGAGATTGGGTAGACCATGGAATAGATTATATCTCAAAAAATATTACCCATAGAAGATGGAAAGGAAAGAATAAATTCTGAAATGTTAAATGAATGAAATGATATGAAATGTTCATGCGACAGAGATATTGCGAAATTAAGAAAGAATGTGCGAATATATCGCAAATGAACTAACAAGAGATAACCAAAAATGAATGATTGAACGAATTAACAGAAATGAATGAGTGAGTGAATGGGACAAACCTTTATGGCGTACACCCTAGTTCGCGAATGATATTTCGCAAGAGGCAAATGTAAGACCTAAAGTGCGTCATATAAGGGGTATCTCTTGACATGGCTCGGGAAAAGGTTACACCGCTCCGGAACTTGAGTCATGGAGATTTGGGGCCCATGAAAGCCTATCCAGGAGAGATACCTTGGATTTACAAATATATATATAAGGTTATACCCGGTTGGACGCCCGAGGTTCTCTTCCAAGGAGTCGAGTGTATGCTCAAGGCGCGAGGTACACGGTTGAGCCAAGAGTGCCGGGATATTTGAAGTGTCTCGGCCATTCTTGGCAAGTCTTGGCACATGCTGCACTCGGCCCGAAGAAAACTCCACTTAGGGTGCAGTCTCGTAACCATAAACCCTATAGGTATAAGGGATAAGAGGCATAAAAAACTCAGTTGTTGTTAAGACCGGATGGGAGGAGCTAGTCTTGTATGGCCGATGTACGCCTCCTTGAAGGGGCAAACAGGGAGATGATAAGGGCGGCACCCTCCATTAGGGAGCTGATAAGTGTCATAATCGCTATCAGGAGGTTTAGGAACTTCATCATCACTTACTTCCAGAGGTTCAACAGACACAGGATCAAGAGATTTATATAGTAAAAAATTATTCACAAGAACTTCGGCTCTAAGATGAAACTGACGAAGGAGTGCTTTCTGCTGATTTTTACTCTCTATATCTTTACAGTCACGCATATAGTCGAATTTTCTTTCCGCCTTATCGCGAGAACGTGCAAGAGAAGCAACGAGTATTCTATTCTCTTTGCGAATTTTTGAGTAGTCATATTTCAAAGCAGTAATGGAGGAGTGAAGTTTTTTCTCAGACTCTGCAAAACAAAAAGTAAAAGAAATTATACAAACAAAAAATATGAAGGCTTGATAAAGAAAGAATAGATGAGGCAGTCAACTTCTATGACTACCTTCCTTCTACGAGGTAAGATGTTGGATTAGAGCCGAACAACTATTCTACAGATGATCCATGGCATTGTCAAAATTATCTCCAATTAAACCTTTCAGACGTGATCGCAAACTTTTTTCGTTGGAAACAAGTAAGGAATTTTCTTTTGTAAGGGAAGAGTTGGATTTTTCTAGTTCGGAACAATGATCCTTGAATTGGTTTACCTTTACACTTAAGTTTATTCTACCCTGAATCAGTTTATCCTTCTCGGCAGTAAATTCTTCCAATTGATTTCTCAGCGAACAAAGAGATTGTTCTTGCTTTTTACATAATTTTTGACAAATATCATTTTGTTGCGAGTAAATCGCCACCTTGTTTAACAGAGATCGCTTCTCTTGAGAAAGAGTTCCATTCTCATCTGATAAAGTTTCCAACTCCAAATTAGCTTTAGTCAAAGAGTAAGAGAGGCGAGATAAGTCATTACTTAATGAATCTTGTTTCTGAACTAAATCAGCATTTTCTTTAGAAAGATTATCTATTTGATCAACAGAATATGTATGAAGATTATCTAATTGATTATATTGCTCCATCCAAGCATCTCTATCAACTCGAACTTCTTCAACGGTAGATTCCAACTGATATATCTCTATTTTTCGTTTGGTTTAAAGCTTGAAGGGGAACAAGGGCTTGAGTTTAAAAAAAAAAAAAAAAAAAAAAAAAAAATGGACAATACGAGAGGCAAGAGTATACCTTTTAGTTCTTCATTCTTCTTGCGAAGATTATCACGATCCAAATAAATATTTTGAAGTTTTTGATTCTCAAGATGGAGAATATTACATTTTGCAGTCATGGCTTGGAGATCATTCTTCAAAGTGTTAATTTCTTGCTCCAAGGATGTTTGCGAAATTCTATCAGGACCAAGGTGTTTGCTCAAAATCTCGCAAATATCAGATTTGATAGGATCGAAAGAAGTCTTCTTAGCATCGTTCACAATATCTGATAGGACTTTGAAGGCCACATCTATTCCTTCTAAATTTTCTTTAGTAAGAGGGATTTGCTCAGAAAAGGAAGTAATAGTGATAGAAGAAGGAAGAGGTGAATCATCTTTTGTTAAAAGAATATCACGAGAAGAAGAAATCTCGTGAGGGTTAATGACTGGAGGAATGGTAGAGGCATTAACAATGGAAGAAGAAATAGGCTCATTCGCAACGGGAGTGTTATGAGGGAGTTGATCTATGAGAAATTCAGGCATATAAGTGTTATATTTGGAAGAAACAGTAGGGATCTCTTGCGAAGATGTCGCAGTAGGAGTTGTAAGTTTGAATGTAGGAAAAGTGACAGAAGGCGCAACGGGTTTAGAATGGCGAGGCTTCTTGGGGATTTATCAGCATTTTTGTCATCCTGCGAATTACAAGCTAAATAAGAAACAAAGGCAACAATATTGTTATTAAGAGAATAAATGTTTCTTAAATACCTTGTTACTCACAGGTTTTCTTTTAGAAGTAGTGGGCTTCGATTGCGAACCTAGGGAGATATTAGGATTCACAATGGTGAACTTGGTGCTAGATTTATTCTTGCTAAAACAAAAATGGCAGAGGAGTCGTTAAAAGAAGAACAGTATCAGGATAAAACAACTTCAATAAGAGAGATCAATCACAAAATGATCAAATTCAGCAAAATTAACAAACCTTGATGCCATAGAAACATTAGCAGAAAAATAATAGCGGGAAAACGATGAAGAAGATGATGAAGAAAAGCAGCAGAAAATAGTTGCAGACGATGAAGAAGATGAAGTAAAAGAAAATAAATGCTTTCACAAGGAATCCTCCTTTAAATAGACGAGAAAAGAGTAACCGGATAACATTAAATGTTCCGGTAAAAAGGGAAATTTTAGATACGTGTAAACAGTCATCCCAAAATTCACGAAATCTTGTCGGGAAAAAATTGATGGAAAATCAACGATTGCGGCATCTCAAAATATTGGTTCTCATGATATTCTCTTCTTCGCAGAGAAGACATGAGAAGAGGCAAGATGTAGGATCAGAATATCGCGACATCAATACTTCGCGAGATTAATAAATGACGACATTGCGAGGGAGTCGCAGGGAAGTAAAATAAATGTCGCAATGAATGACGACAGCCAGAACACGAGGAAGATATGAAAATATGGCGAAGTTTAATAGTATCGCGAGATTGTATACTTGTACGCTTGCGATATTTCGCAAGCCATTCCCGAAAATAAAGGACAGCTTTG
>JAJJWW010018987.1:0-150405 GCA_023531295.1 Papaver armeniacum
CGCGATATTCTGCTCCTACATATCATATGAAAATAAATAACAAGTTTTTACTCTAATCATTCCCATACTTGCCTCTGTTATTTATTTTCACATGAGAGAAATTAAGTCGATAATCTTTAAGTAATGATACTTATTAATTTCGCAACTGTTGTTGCTAATTCTCCACAAATAAATGAGCAAATATAGTCGTATTCGCAAGCTTATTTGCTTACTCAATTTCTTGTGTTATCTCATCTTCATTTATGTTGAAATTCATCATTGCGACAAGATCGCAGGACGTCTTTACATTTTCATGTAATGACCCATTGATCTTGTCTTATCATTGTTTTTGTGTGGTCTTATTTTGCCTTCCTAGTTAAAGGTCTTATTTTTCCACCCCTCATATTGCGTCAATATGACAGGCCTAAATATTCTTGCGAACATAAAGCCCCATGATATTGTCGTCTTGCGACAAAATCGCAGAACGTCGTTACACTTTCATGTAACAACCCATTGATCTTGTCTTATCATTTCTTTAGTATTATTGCCTCTGCAGGATGCTTTTGTTGTGACAATATGACAGGTCTAAAAATTCTCGCGAACTTGAAGCCCCATGACATTGCCGTCTTGCGACGAAATCGCAGGACGTCTTTACACTTGCATGTAAAGACCCATTGATCTCATCTTACCCTCGCGTTAGTATTATTGCCTCTTCAGGATCATCGCACAAATATGACAAGCCTAAATTTTCTTGCGAAAATAGAGCCTCATGACATTTGCGTCTTTTGACACTTATCAACTCCCTAATTGAGGGTGCCGCCCTTATTATCTCCCTGGTTGCCCCTTCAAGGAGGCGTACATCAGCCATACAAGACTAGCTCCTCCCATCCGGTCTTAACAACAACCAGTTGTTTTCGCAGCCTCTTATCCCTTATACCTATAGGGTTTATGGTTACGAGACTGCACCCTAAGTGGAGTTTTCTTCAGGCCGAGTGCAGCATGTGCCAAGACTTGCAAAGAATGGCCGAGACACTTCAAATGCCCCAGGCACTCTTGGCTCAACCGTGTACCTCGGCTCCTTGGTCATACACTGACTCCTTGGAAGAGACCCTCGGTCGTCCAACTAGGGTATAACCTTATATATATAGTTGGAAATCCAAGGTATCTCCCAGGATAGGCTTTCATGGGCCCCAAATTTTCATGACTCAGTTCTGGGGGCGGTGTAACCTTTTCCCTGAGCCATGTCAAGAGATACCCCCTTATATGACGCACTTTAGGTCTTACATTTGCCTCTTACGAAATATCATTCGCGAACTAGGGTGTACGCCATAAATGTTCGTCCCATTCACTCACTCATTCATTTCTGTCAATTTTTGTAATCATTCATTGCTTTTTGATTATTCGCGAACTAGGGTGTACGCCATAAAGGTTCGTCCCATTCACTCACTCATTCATTTCTGTCAATTTTTGTAATCATTCATTGCTTTTTGATTATTTCTTCTCATCTTCTTTGCGAAAATATCACATAGTCTTGCTTCATTTTCTGAGATCTCGCTATAATTATTTAACCAAACTTTCATCATATTCACATATCGCGAGTTTGTCGCGCGTTCCTTCTTCGATCATCATAACATTTTTTTTTTTTTGGATTATGCCTCTATCCTCCATAGGTTTCTTGCGGTTGATCAAGTCTCTGAATTTTATTATTTCCGCCACGGTTGTAGAAATTTCTTTCTCTTTCAAATTCTTCCTGATCGCGACTCCCCATAGCTACCAATTTTTGCTGACTATCATTTGGTATCCTCACTCCTTGTTGATCTTGCGAGGTACTCGCCACAATGTTTATCAATTTGGGTAACAAACTTGCATTCGCAGCTCCTGAACTTGTATTCGCGACAGGGTATGATTCCATCTCATTTTGCTTTTCCTCTAGAGCAATATACTCCTCTTGAAGCTCTCGCAACTCAGTCATGGTGATTGTATTCTTGACTCTAAAAATTTGAATATACAACAGATTTGTAGCGAACATAGCATTAATGAATGATAAGATGAGATATCTCTCCTCCACTCGGCCAGCCATTTCACTACACATTGTCTTCCATCTCACGGTTAGATGCTTCAAACTTTCACCAACCCTTTGTTTTAACCCAAATACATCTTCAATACCTGGTCGCGAGGAATTATTACTTATATATGCCCCTAAAAATATAGCATGTAAGTGATTGAAAGATGTTATTATATTTTTCGGTAGCCCTTCAAACCATTTCAAAGCGTCTCCTGTCAGACTTGATGCAAAATATTTGCACAATATAGCATCATGATTCTCCCATTGTAGCATACATCTCATATAAGCTTTGATATGATGTATCGCACAAGTTGTTCCATCGAAAATGCTGGTTAATGTTGGTAAATTGCACTTCGGTGGTATTCCTCTTAATTGTATCTCTTGTGTGAACGGAGTTTTCGCAGCTTCTTCTATTGCTTCGTCCAACTGTCTCTTTCCTCCTCCCCTTTACTCGTTCATCATTCCTCTCATTTAAATCAGTTCTCTCAAAATTTGCTCATTTACATCAGAATTTGAATCTACTGGTCTTTTTAGTTCCGCTTCTCTTCGCCTGCGTTCATGTCTACTTTGATTTTCTTGTTCATCATTCTCTTCTCGTATTTCTCTGCGATCTTCTCCTTCATTTATTTCGCGAATTTGCACACCATTATATCTATCGATTTCTCTTCTTTGGTGCCCATTAGCTCTCATTTGTGCTCTTTCATATTCTTCATTAATATTATCATTGTTGCGATGTTGTTCTCGCCTTCTTTCTCGATTATCATGATTATTCTGGCGAATTGCCTCTTCTAACTCTTGTTCTTCCATTTCTGCTCTCAATCTTTCTCTCTCGCGAGCTAGAGGTTCTTGTTCAACATAATGTCTTTCAATTTCATCCTCAATATCTTTTTGCCTCCTCTGTGCTTCTCTCCCATTCAATATTCTTCTTCCTTCTTCTTGATTTTCTTCATCAACTCGATTATTTTGCCTCTGACGCTGCCTATTTCCTTGATTTTCATCATTCTGCCCATTTTGAAGAGTCTCGGGACGTGGAATATAACGATCTTCCATCATTTCTCCTCTCTCGCAATGTTCCCCGCCTGGATTTTGCGCTTCTCCTTGGTTTTCTTCATCAACGACTTACGTAGGTAAATTTCTCCTTCTTTCCTCTCTAACTGATCTTGAGCTTGATGTTGTAGTGCTTCTCGACCTTCTTTTTTGTAATCTCATGTTTTCCATCCTCAGCCCGTGATTTTGTCTTGTCAAGTTTGCATGTTCCTCTGCCTCTAATCGTCTCTCTTCATGTATTGTTTGCCTCAACGCCTCTAATGCTGCGATCTCTTCATTCCCATGAATTATTTCTCCATTTCCCTCTCGGTCTCTCCCTTCTTGTCCATTGTTTACCAATTTTTGTTCTTCTTCCCCTTCGTCCACAGAGTCTGATCTCCAAGTGCTCTATCATAATCCACAGTTCTATCCGCCATTGGTTGAATTGGTGATTGAATTTGATTTTCTTCATCATTCCTTATGTTCCTTCTTGAGGATTCTCCCATTTCATTTCTCTCTTCTCCGGCAAGTCTTCTACTTCTCCTAACAGTTGTTGGTTGCTCAGATGCATTTATTCTTCTTGCCATTTCTTAATTTTGGTAAACTGTTGAAAATTATATCAAATTTCTTCTCTACTACTCCAAATTCTTTCAAATCACGATGTGTATCCTTACTCAAACATCCCTGTTTCTAGCGCCAATATGTAGTTGCAGGAAATCCTACACTACACCCCTCACAATATTCCACACAACTAAGATATTTTTAAGATGAATAACAATGATTTTATTGATTATTTCCTTTCACAAGATAAAATAGAAAAGAGGTAAAGAAATTACAATCACCACCAACTTTCTCTCTCCTAATGACTTGTCTAACACTCTGAAAAGAATCCCCCCTTACAACAGACTTATTCGACTCTTTATATATGGTAGTATACAATGGATGACAGCTAAGCTGTCCTTTATTTTCGAAAACGACTTGCGAAATATCGCAAGTGTACAAGTATACAATCTCGCAACTCTCCTAACTTCGCTAGATCTTCACACTTTTCTCATGTTTTGGCTGTCGTCATTCATTGCGTCATTAATGTTATTCTTCTGCGACGCCCTCGCAATGTCATTATTTATTGATCTCGCGAAGTATTGATGTCGCGATATTCTGATCCTACATCAGTAAGGTCTTTTATTCTAACTATCCCACAAATTTCCTCAAAGTCCCTAATATGAAAATAAGGGTTCTCATCATCTTTTCCTAAGAATATAGGGATCATCTGAAGAATACTAGGTTTTATCTCAAAATTAGCCGTATTGGCTGGCAATTTAATGCACGAAGCTCGGTTGGTCCTAGTTGCGAACATGTAATCTTTCAAAGTTGCCATCGTTGCACATTTGAAGTACTAGGGGTACTTTCCTCACGAAGAGACAGATTCTCAAAACTGAAGTTTCCAAAAACGGGGCTCTCAAAAGAAGAGTCTTCGATTTCCCCGCCTTCACAAGAAGAACTACTAGGTTTGTCACTAATCAAACGACCTAAAGTGTTTCTTTCCAAGCCCGTTATCTAATGACCTCGGGCATACACTAGAAAAACAAACGAAAAAGAAAAATACTAAAAGGAAGGGAAGTTCTATGCAAACACAAACAAGGCTGACTCCACCACATCAAACCTAATGAATTCTAGCAACAAAAAGCATGATGGATCCACTTAGATTGTTTTCTAGACCAGCTTCTAATCCTTCGAAAGGGAATTCGTTACAATCTGAGCAAACCCCTCTGGAATCAATCCGAGTTTAAGTAAGTTGAATAGAGGCGAGGGAAGCTGTGTGAAGCTTTGATACCCAAGGCCTCACCGCATTACAAGGCGGCACAGTCACACATTCAACTCACAGAAACCATCATGAACTTCGAAGTATGCTTAAAAGAGTAACCAATATTTTTCGAACGACTTTACTATTAAGCTCGTTACCCTATCGGTCTCGTTCTATTCCAAATTTTAAAGCTTGGGTTCGCGTTAAGTATCGTTTTCCTAAAGCGGGCAAGAAGAGAACGGTGATGAAATCCGAACCCTTATCTTGTATGGCCAGGCCTTGCCCTTTACTAGGAAATTAAAACAACCGTATTCAGTTCCTCAGCATATATGCAAACGAAGGAATACAGTAACTCGCTGAAAAGGGATTCGCGAGTGTTTCGACAAACTTACCTCCCGTTCCAGACGGGGGATGAACCGTTGTAGTCGACTCGGGCCACGACTCCTATGTCATGTACGAACCCGAGGGGCCGAGGTGATATCGTAATCACCGTCCTTCTCTGCAAACAGTTTGATATTTAATACTACCCTTCCGTAGGGTTTAAAAATAAAAGAACGTCCAAATGTCCAAATGTCCAAGTCCAAAAGGTAAAAGTGCAAAAGAAAAGGAAAGTTTAAAAAAATAAAAATATCCAAAAAATAAAATAAAAATGCCTCTCTTTTTTTTTTCTCTTTATTAAAATAAAAAAAATCTTCTTCTTTCGCTCCTTTCGATTTGTCTTTAACTCCAAATCTTTAAGTATTCACCAGAAGCTTTGGCAAATTTTTCTTTCGCTCCAAATTCCAAAATCTGTAGTAAAAAGACAAAAATCCAAAAACGTAAAGTAGAACAAATAAATAAAAACCTAAAAAATAAATCTAAAAACTCTAGCCTAAAGACAAGTCCGCGTCGGCGGCGCCAAAAATGTTTGTGATTTTCAATTGAGTTGTAGTAAAAGGTTCGTTGATACTTGTGAAAGCAAAAGATTTTAGACTTAATGAGACTTAAAAACAAACAAAACTTAATATGAAAAGTGATTTCAAGATTTAAAAATAGACCAAGGCTCCGGATTCCACTATTCCTTCTAATTGATTGGTTTATAATGATATTTCAAGAATTATTGTTAAGCTCTTTTTCTCATTAATTCACTATTAATCTATATGGTATCCAAACATTAAATTGTAATCCCTAAGCATGAATTATCAAAGAATTGATTCTAAGCATAACACATCGAATTGATTCACAACTAATTAAGAAAACCAATTTTATCTTTATGTTTATCCTAGTGAATTAAATAAAAGAAATAATTAAAGAAATTGTAAAAGAAATTACCAATCAAGCATGAGTGAATAGTCTCCTCCGTTGCCTCAGTCACTGAGTATTTTAGCTGCTCATCATGTTGAAAACCCTCTCAAAGAATTTATTTATGCTCAAAAATGGTTTACAAATGATGAATAAGGGATAAATAATGAAAAATCGGGTTTGTAACAATTATATTTGTTACAAACCGAACTGTTACAAAGAACGATAACAAAAATGTGTCACTGTCACTGTAGAAATACGACCCGCCAATCACTGTCGTTGTCACTGTTGATAAACGACTGACGTTTTGGGTCTAATGTTCTTCGCGTTCTTCACAGCAGCAGCAGAAGTCTGTTCTCTGCAACTCGATCAATCTCCTATGTGGTTGCTCTAAACTCTCCCCAATCACTCCGTATGCCTTCTCTGATACTCTAACACCCTTTATAAAGCAAACATGATCAAGAAATCTCGCAGTAAAGTCCCAAAATCTTCTCATTACTCGGAAATAATATCTCTTCATATTTACGGGATTATTTCCTTCTTTATCTCTTTCTTGCGTTGCATACATGCTAACACACTCCAAACAGACCACAACACGTACCAGAAACGCTGTAGACTGATTAATACTCACTGCAATCACACGAAAACCCGTGTATTTCTCCTCCCGTAACCGTGCGGCTCTGGTTTTCTTCATTCCGATGATTCAACCACTTCTACTCGAAACCGTTGGTCACACAATCCCTGTTTAGCTCTACCAAGTCCAGCCCATCAAATTGAGCCCTTTAGTATTCTCAAAACCATTCCAAAATGCCAACCCTAATTTCTGCCACTTAAGAACTCCATTTCCCGCCAAAAGTTTATATTCAAATGTGGAAGATGGGTGCGATGGATAATGGGCTATATATAGCCGTGGGTGCCCCTTAGCAAAAGTGAGGGTCCGTAGAGCAATTGTCCTCCGGGAGTCCAAAAAAGCACTTTTCGAGCAATTTTTTCCGCATAAGTGTAATTCTCCAATAACACCTAAACAAACATAAAAACACCAAAATTAGTACAAAAATCGAGACTAACAATAGAGACACTAAGGACAATTCAGACACAAAAATGTGTCTATCATATGGGTCATACCATGGTGAATCCAATTACTATCCACACGCGTATCGGTCATACGAGCAAGATTCTTATATTTCTCCTCAACTAGAGTCGGCACGTAGGATACTTGAGTCAACACGTAAGTTACTTGAGTCGACATATAAGTCAACTGAGACAAATGACTTAGTTATGGACGAAATAATCGTAACCAAGAGTGAACCTTCTATACATGATACCGTCAGGAAGTCTTGTGAGTCGATTCAGAAGCGTTTGTTAGAGGAGTAGAATGCTCGATATAGTGTTTTCAATAGTACCCTTGAAAATGAGGACAATTTTTATTATCAAAATGACGAGGTTAGAATTGGTAACACTACTTGTTTAGATGAGGTTCGATCATTTTCATGTTATTATAATGATGATCATGATGTGGATAGTGTTGATGAAGAATCTGAAGTTTTTAAGCATAGTGATCAGGAATTTGTTACTCCAATTGAGCTTTATAATGATAGTAATATTTCTGGTTTAAATCCAAATAATTTTAATAATTATTCACCTATTCAAAAGGATTAGGATTTGACTAGAAATACCCCCGTTTTAGATGATGTAGTATTTCTTTTTTACGAAGCCGATGATAGCTTTGAGGAACGAGTTTATTCTGAGAATATTGTTTTAGAGTCTAGAGATTTAGAAACATTATACCTAGAAAAAAAAATGAACTCGTAGAGATGAATGAGGATGAACCTGACTTAGAAGAATCAATTGACCATTTCCAGGAATCTGATGACCTAGAAGTTAGGGAAGTTGTGACTAGTCTTTCTAGAGACCCTGAAAACTCTAAGTTTTGGGGTGATTATCATTATCCATGTGCTTTAACTCTTAGTAAGGTCCCTCACTTGGGACTTGACATATGTGACTCAACCATTTTACAAGATTATCTTCATACACGTTTTCCTGAACCTAATGATGTCCAGAAAGAAGTTCAGTTGTTAAAAACCCATCCTCTTGTTGATGTGGTTAACCCAGGATACGATACCTTGATTGATTTTGTTTTCCCACCAAAACCTTTTTCTTAAATTGTGGGAACTTATGAAATTCAAATGTGTCAAATATTAAGTTTTAAGACTAAACCTAATTACTTTAGGAGATTAGGGTCGACACATTTTTTAAGGAAGACCACCACTCTCTTTTTGGTCAGCTGTGTAAGCCAAATTTGATTGACTTTAAGGATCCACAATTATTTAGGTTATTATTATGTGCTTCTAAGTTTTTATTTGAGTTTTTCCAGACTCTAGAACCTGAACATTCGGATCTAACTTATGAGGAAATGCAGCCCATGAAAATATTTTATCTAGACCCAGTTATAGAACCTAAACATGAACCACAGCTAGATGTAGTTGTTTTAAACAGGAAACTAGACAAGGGTGTGCTTTATCTGTTAATTTTCTTGGCATGTTGCAGATTCCTTTTACTTGTGATATCCTTATTTGGTTTTGGTGATCCGCAGTTATTCCGGCTATTACTTTATGATTCTTTAAGGTGACTAATCCTTTTTCTTAGTCTGGCTGAAGACTTTAAACTCAACACTTCTTGGGAGGTAACCCATGCTCATGCAACACGGTAATATCTTTCCTTAACTCTTTTCTTCAAGTGGTAACAGTTTTTCCTTGTTCATGTTTTTAATTTCATCTTTAGAACATTGAGGACAATGTTAGATTTAAGTTTGGGGGTATGGGATAAACTTTTTAGTTGCAGTATAAATAAATAAACTCCAAAGCCTAGAAATTTATGCTTATTAAGGTTGGCACTAACAAATCGAAGTGGATGGAAACATCTTGGTTGTAGGAGTTGAGGAACCAATCTGAGTGGATAGAAACATCTATAGAGGCTATTCATAAAAGCACAGAGCTCAGGTGTTAGAAATAGCATGATAGTTTCGCCATATCTCGTTGAGTCCTTTTCACCTTCTGTTTTAATTTTTCTTTTCTTTTAAGTGATTTGGTGGGGCACACGATTCAATTTGTTATCATTTCTAAGGTGAAATAGAGTGATTGAGATACCCAAGAAAAAAAAAATGAAAAAAAAAAAGAAAAAAAAAAGAAGAAAAGAAGTTGAGACCAGACCATCAGACCAAGCGGAATGAATTCAATAAAGTCGACCGCTGGTTCCCTTGTATATGCCAGTTGTGTTGACCTAGACTTAGGATTATCGACCGTTGGTCCCCTTGTATATGCCAGTTGTGTTGATATTATTAAGACCGGTATCTCAGTCCATTAGGATAGGTTCATCTTAGCAGAGGCCTTCAGACAGATATGGGAAACACCGTTCACCTTGAAACCATCTACATTTTCTCTATTTCCATATTCGTAATCTATTCACGTGATTTGTTGACTCCGGTTATGATGTCCATAGTGCAACTATCTGAGTAGAGCTCTGTCACTTATATATGAATTTTAGTATACTTGAGTGCAAACTCGTGTACAACAATTGGAATTTCACATCAGGGTACTTCCTCCTGTACTCAATGAGAGTCTGCCAACCAAGGAGATTCTTTAGTGCCTTCCAAAGTTCTGCGTAGATAGCTAGAGTCCGGAGTAAAGGTTTTGTGGGTACACCTCTTGTAAACCCTCCCGAAACTATAACTCGTCCACTTAGGGGTTCAAAGGCTTGTTGCACATGCTAAGTGCAATCGCGATGCCTGCGACAATGAGTTAGGATTTTTATTATTTAGATTAGATTTTCTCGAGGACTAGCAAATATAAGTTTGGGGGTATTTGATAGACACATTTTTGTTGTCCTCAATTTTATGTATTGTTGGTACTCGATTTTGTACTTATTATGGTGTTTTATGTGTTTGTAGGTATTTTTGGGAAATAAACATTTTTGGAAAAATTCGGCTCGAAAAGTTGATATAAGCACCCGGAGGATACATGTTATTCGGACTCCCAGTTCTGGATAAGGGGCACCTTAATTGCTAAGGGACACCAACCTGATATTCGCACCCCATCTGTTGGATAAGGACACCCCATGCCATCTGCTAAGGACTCCCCCCTTTTCTTCTTCGTTTGAACTTTCTTTTGGCGGGAAAATGTTGCAGCACAAGGGCAGATTTAGGGTTCGAGTTTTGATCATGTTATTGGGTGACTCAACGGCTGAAACTCTTTGTGACGACTTGATTAGGCCTAACAGCTTGGTTTGGGTCTTTGGCTCGACTAAAATTGGCTAGATAACCTGAAGTGAAGCAAAACAGAGGTGGAGTATTACTCGGACTTCACTTATACTGTCACGAGTTGGTTGAAGATTTCCTGTGAGAATTAGTTGTTGGTGTGTGTTTATACCGTGTTTTACTCTAACTGAACGAGATTGGAGCGTGCTGGGAGAAAATCAACGCGTCAGGAGTTAATCTAGGAAGAAAATATTCCCGAGAATATTTTTCTTCATTGCCGATTAATTTAATAATATATAAAGTTAGGACGCATGATTCTGGTGTCTGGAGGAGTATATAATGTGTTGAAGTTGATTAGAATCGGTATGGAGAGTTAGGGGACGAAATAGGGTGAGAATTCAGAGGTTGCAGAGTTATTTCTGCTGCTGCTGCACCTCAAGAACACGAAGAACATTAGACCACAGAAGACAGTCGTACTGCTACAGTGCATGCGACACATTATATCTATCGTTCTTTGTAACAGATTAGTTTGTAACAAATATAATTGTTACAAACTCGGTTTTATCATTTTTCTCCCATTTCATTATCTTGTAAACACTTTTGAGCCATGAATAAAGATTTTAAGTGTGTTTTCGATGTGATGAGCTAAACCCCAACACTGGGACGACGGAGGAAGACGTTCATATATGGGTAAAATTATTTAATTCTTTTTAAGACTTTTGCATTAATTTTAATTGAAATATGATTTGAATTAATTGGTTGTCATTCAATTTGATGAGGTATGCTTAGCTTAAATGTTTTGATACATCATGCTTAGAATTTACAACTAATCTTTTGAGAATCTACCTTGGAAAAATCAGAGTCCATGTTAATTTTATTTATTGAACTTTAATTGTTGAGAATAAATAAATTGAACCCTATGTTATGAATTCGACGAAATCCTAGTCCCAGTAACTCTTTTCATTCTGTGACAATATTTTGTATATATATATTTCTTTTATTTTAGTTTATTAATTCTTAAAATCAATCTCATCAAGTCCGAGTGAACGACAACCTTCTTATCACTATCTAAAATCCGATCAATTTGTTTAAAAATAAAAAAAAATAAACCCTATTTACAGTTTCTAAAAATAAAATAGAATAAAATAATTATATACAAAATCTTCTTATTCACTCCTTTTGGATTCCTCTTTTGTTTCCTTCTTTGGCTAAGCTTTTCTTTTTAGCACTTTCTCTCTTTTTCTTTAGCTTAGCTCCAAATCTGAAAACAAACAAGAAATACCAAAACGCGTAAAAAAGAACAAAAATAAAATCTAAAAACAAATCTATACAAGTCCGCGTCGGCGGCGCCAAAAATTGACAGGCTTTCGGGAATGCCTATATGATAAACCGCAATCGCACGGTGTCTAGTGATCTAATGTGGTAGCCGTGAATTCAATGGATTTATGCTTAAAATGAGTATGGAGAATAAATTGGAATATCAAATTAATAATATAACTTAGTTTCTTCTTAATGATTCCCTCAAACTTCTTAGCAGACACTGATCTAGCTATACTCCGAAGATCTCAAGCCTCTTCTTGTCCGTCACAAATCAAATATTAATTAAATTATTTTTGATTAACAATGTTTAATTAATTATTAAGAGACACTGATCTAGCTATTCTCTGAATTAAATGTTTTGATGATTACTATTAATTTTTGCACATTCTTCTTTATAAACAAATTTTCAATTTTGCTTGTGTATTTTGTTGATTATAGGAGTGTTGGATGTCAGGTACAACTTAACTTGACTTTTGAGCCATAATTATCACCAGCCATTTTAGTGCTTGAAGCTCGAAGTGGTAATGATTTTTGTTGTGAGCGAGTAATTACTATGATAAACATAGATTTATCCACGAAGCACACAAAATGCATCTGAGTGCATAATATATGTTCTGACAGGAAATATGTTTATGCTTGGTTGCACACGAGTGCATAATGTATATTTTGTTTAAAAAAAATGTTATTTCTCTTCCTTTTTCACTAGTACTTGTTTTTCTGATGATGTTTATGGTGAACGTGATGGTAATGGTGGTTGATTTATTGCTATAGGTAATGGTGATGGTAATTTTGGTTGTGTACAAAATATTGTAGGTGATTATTAGGATACCTATATTTATCCGCGAAATACACAAGATGCATCTGAGTGCATAATGTGTATTCCGACGAGAAATAAGTATTGGCCTTGTCGGACACGAGTGCATAATGTATATTTTTTTTGATTTTTATAGGAAAAATATTTTGATCAGGTTGCATCTAGGTGCATAATGCATATTTTTATATGAAATATATTTTGGTCAGGTTGCACCTAGGTGCATCATGCATATTTTTATATGAAATAAATTTTGGCCAAGTTGCACCCGAGTACATCATGCATATTTTTATATAAAATAAATTTTGGCCAGATGCACCTGGGTACATAATGTATCCTCGGCCTAGTTTAAAATATATATTTTTTTTTACAAATTTCATATCAACAATGGATTTTGTTTTGTAGAGATTTTCGAGCCCTTTCTAAAAATATAAATGTTATTAAAATCCGACTTATGTATACGAAGTTAAGACATTTCTCGTAATTAATTTTAATTTGGAAACAAAATAAATAAGAGAGAGAGAAAATGATAAAAAAAGAATAAAGTTTAAAGCAAATGGTATATATGGCTAATATTTTCTATGTCTTTTTCACCCAATCCTATATTTTACAAGTCCATTACTCCCGTATTTTATGGGTTTTGGTCATATGACCCATTTTTCGGATCAAAATCATCGGATGATGTTTGGGATAGTAATTGAGAAATTTAGTTACCCTTGAATTGTAGTCATTTAGAGTACATTAATGGGAAATTTTCCAACATATCTTATGTTTAATCTCACTTTTGTAGGTTAAAATCATCAAAAATCGAGTGTTTTTCACTAAGGTTCGCATGAAATCTGGATGAATGCTTGATTCGGCTATTTGAAAGTGTTTATTATGAGCCGAACTGCATTTTAGGTGAGTTCGGTTGGTTCGAATTGTCTAACAAAGTAAGAACCCTACATCGAAATGTCGGAAGAAAAAAATGTTTAGGGTTGGCTTATATTTAGAAATTGTAAATTACCAGAACCACGTTGGAAACACGTTGTTCGGCAATTTGAATAAGTAGAATATGTTTCTAACTCGATCATGTACATTTCGGGTTAATAATTTTGTATTGGGTTAAGCACATATTGTGAATATCGTAATAGCCGAACCGTAAATGTGCTAGGTTCGGCACATATTATGATTATCGAATACGCCGAACCCCCGTGCATCTCTTTTGTGACTAGGTTCGGCTTAGAAATTTCATGAAATTTCAAGCCGAACTGTTCATATACACTTACAGAAGCTTTTTGTGAAGAATGATTCGGCTAAAAAACGCAACTCAATTTTGAGCCTCTAACCCAACACATGTAACCGTCATTTAATCGATGAAAAACAACAAATAGGAGATTGGGTTTGTAAAACTTACTTTCTTATCCTCGTTTCCATAGTTGGAGATGCGATTGGTTCAATTTACGGATTCAATTGGTGGTTGATTTTCGGTTTCTACACCTTCATCTTCAATTGGTTCTTCTTCTTCAATTGATGGATTAGAAGACGATTTGGTTTGCCTAGTCTCCGCTTTTCTTTGTACGAGTCATTATGTAATTCGGTTTAATCGACACTCAAATTTTTACGAATCGACAATTAATCACGGTGATGAATTTTTTTTTCGGGGAGGGGAAGAGTTCGGCTAGAGGAGGAAGAAGAAGAGATGTTAAGGGAAGTTGATTTTGATTTTTTAGAAAATCGATTTTAGATTTTTGTATTAAGGGTATATAGGTAATTGAGCTACCCATAGGTTACCCCTTATAAGGTCACTCAAGATGGGAATATCATTTTGTATGCCCCAAAGTTTTTGTATGCCTAAAATCATAGTTATAGTAATTAATCACAAGTTAAACGAGAGTGGTAATAATTAACCACAATGATGACCTTATTCTAGCCCATTAGAGGCCCAAGCTCACTGATCATTATCAACAAACCGTCATTTTGTTGACATTTTTGAGCAATTTGCTAATTTTTAGGCCATGTTTGGTAAAATTTATGATTATCTATTTATGATTATAGATAATCATAAATTGATAAATGATTTTGGTATAATCATTTTAAAAATAAATTTTTCTAAACACTTTTTTTTTTCAGATAATTGATTATCTTAGAATGATGATCTCAAAAGGAGAGGAAAAACAATGATCTAGGATTTTTCTTTAGTCCTATGTTGTTTTTTATGAACGCGTAATTGGGGGATATAGAAACTAATTGGGGGATATAGCTAAATGACAAAATAGGGATCCAAATATCCTAGTCTAGGTTACCCCCTTATATAATTAAATTATTAATTCCTAATCTAACCCTCCCTAATCATAATTAGTTATTAATCCTAATTAGTAAAATATTAATGATTTGGGGGATATAATTTGTGTATTTATGTTTATTTGAATTTGTGTGGGTTAGTTGAGAGTAGAATGAGGGAAAAGTTCTGAGTAGAATTTTATTTTTTTTGAAAATGGAAGATGATTGTGATGAGAGACTTGCAGCTGCTGAATCTTTAGCTCAATTACAACAACAATCATATCTTCAATCTTCGATTAATGATAACAACTCACAATTGTTGTATGATGAACAAACACCTTTGAATCATTATTTTCGTGACCATGAAATGTTTTGTGAAGAACCAACTCAAGAAAGTAAACATGTTCAAAGATACAAGCAACCCCAAACACATGTAATGCTTCAAAGAGGTTGAAAATTTGATTTTTTTTTTTTTGAAACCGCCATTTCTGTCTGAAAAAACCTTAGTACCGGCATGCTCGTTGTATGAATTCTACGCCGGTATCATTAATCTGGCATTGTATTCATAGATATTTGTATGCCGGGACAAAATATCCCCCACTGTTCAAGAACATACCGGCGTGGTTGAAAAGGGATGGACATAGATTATGTCTAACTAAGTGCAATCCATTCACTGTTTTTTTAATTTAAAGTTTCTAATCCAATGTATTCGATTACTTCAGACCGAAATAAAAGAGAATTTGATATGAATTAATCAAAGTGCTTAAGATTGCGGAAATCAAAACAACGACGGTTTTTATGTCAACTCTCTAAGAGTATTTGGAAACTTTAGATACCGGAATTGTCAAAATGAATCTTACTATGCCGGTTTTCTATCACATATTTAAGAGTATTTGGACATTTGCAATACCGGCATTTACCTTAGCAAACGCAACAATGCTTAAGACATGTCGGTTTCTATACGGGAACCAAATAATTTAACTCCGATTGTTCCGGCATAAAAATTGCCATGCCGGGACTAGGTTCCGCCAGTGTTTTGAGCATTCTGTATATGCCGGTATGTGTACATGTATTTCTAAAACTGACCTCTACTATGCCGAAACATTTTATCTTTCAAACTAGAAATCTTAACATGTTCAACATAAACAAAAGAACTAAAGAGTTAACCCACAGTACAAACCAAAACAAGTCTGAAATTGTTTTTGACGTAACCAAAGACTTAAAGAGTTAACCATCACTAATTGTCATCAATTCTCTTCCACTAAATTAGTCTTTTATTTCTTTTGGGTCGGCGCCTTCCTTGTTTCCCCATACATAGCTTTTGACAAGTAGGGTGGGTTTCTTCAATTCTATGAAGCTTTTCCTCGAGTTCCTTGATTTCTTGAAGAGATAGCACCACCCCGTCCTTATGCTTGCAACCTAACATCTTCGTAACCTTGCCAAGCCGACGTCGCTAGATTAATACATCAAACACATAATCAGTATATATGTTAATATATGATTATGTTTACATTTAATGACTATAAGGAATTAAGAAAACTTACCACCATTCCTAAAGTCCTAAGAAGATGGGCCATCGTAGGTTGTGGAGGTGGAGGAATTTCAACGGGGAGGGTTTTCTTGGTGTGGAGCTTCGACGGAGGGAGGGCGCACGACATAAGGATGTGACCATTCCTGTAATCCCTCATGTAGCTGTCATCAACTTCATAACCATTTTCCGCAATCTCCCACTTACTAATATCAACCAAACGACGTGGCTCTCTATCCCTCCAATGTGTTGGTTCCGGTTCTGGATCATACACTACATGCAACTTGTTGGGAGTTGAATTGCACCGAGAAAAGTAAATAAGATAATTATCATCAGAGGTCGACCAAAGACGGGATAATTGCTTAAATATATGTTGGCGCATCACACGGCATGGATCAGCCATGATGTATCCTTTTGGGTGGTACAACAGCCCATGGTAAAATGCAACATCTCTTGGAATTGGACGGTATCCTCTAATCTCCTTATAAGTGTCGAACACAACGTCTTCCTTCCTCATATCATCCAGAGCCAATCTCATATTGATGACTCGACCTTTGTTCTAGGGCTTCGGATTCTCTTGTTAAACTCAAACCTCGAGCTCTAGGGGTATCGGGTTCAGGAAGGTCTTTGATCTTCAAGAATTGGCAGTCCTTGAATAAGGTTGGGAAGTGTTCATAACACCACACCTAATCCAATGTGAACAATATACATGTGAACATAAGTAAAAAAAAATACATCTCAACAATAGATTAAAGAAATTTGTACCTGGAGTAGAGTGAAATTCCCGACAAATTGGTTTGTTTTAGCCAATGAAGCCCTTCTCATCTCCGCCATCAAATGTGCCATGATCATGGTGCCCCAAGAATAGCCATGGACACCTTCCAACGGGTCAAGGTCTGGAGAAAGTGTGCACTTACCCCTGTTGCCATTAGTGTCGTGGAATGCCCTAGTGCCCAAGATGTATAACAGTGCACGCTGGCGGCCGTATACCGAATCTGTGTAGGGTCCCATCCATCCTTCAAGCTTCTAGCCTTTGTATTTTCAAATGCCTTCTTAAGCATCGCGCCTTCAATGTCTTCGTCTTACTTTCCGTTCGATGCTACATAAAAGCTATCCGAAGAAGTTTTGAAGTCCCAACCAAACAGACTTTTTGGTCAAATCGTGCAACTTCAACCAATCTAGTTCCCGAGACTCAACTTCTTCGAAATTGATTTGCCGATAATGATCAAGCCTAGAATGTTATTAGCATCTTCAGAATCAAGGTCATCTCACCAAACGGGAAGTGCATTGTATCGGTTTTCACCATGGTACCTTTCGACGAAGCAATTGACAAATCCACGAAGATCGGATTCACGTAATTTTCAACCAAAGAATACAGACCCGAGTTCTTTACTAATGTTTGGACATCTTCATGCTCCGACGACAATTTCCCACTCGGTAGCGGCTTGGTTTCAGCAAACACGCACGGCCTTAGTATGATCCTACAAATATGAGATAATACGATTAAGAGATGATGTAAAAGATAAAACAACGCACATGCACAAAATAAAAAATGCTTACATAAGTTTGAAAGATAGTACGAGCCCAAGAGTGCTTGTATCCAAAGAGTACTTTCTGCCCTGAGCTTGACCCCAAATTTTACCATCATCGCGGTCGGGTAACATGTCATCAAGGTGAGGAAGGTGACAACCTTTAACTTTCTGTTTTCGGCTGCCCTTGTCCTTGCCTTGTGTTGGTTGTTGACTAGTCCCACCAACTTCGCTTTGGCTTGCTAATTAACTTGGGGGAACCTCATCATCTTCCTCCTCACTTTCCACTCCATCATGCTCATCGTCCTCAAGTGTTCCACTACCTTCACGGATTGCAAGTGCACTACGTTCACCACCACTCTCCCAAATTGATCCTCTTGTTTGAAACCCCAAACGTTTCTTGCGACCCGCGTCTTTCCCCCGTGGAGGCAGGGACTGAGGAGTATCAAGACCGTCCTTCCTCCTTCTCTTAGTGAGGATAGGACCTTTATCTTTCTTCGCTTCTTTGGCTCTTGACCTATAACATAAGCAAACAAAACAAACATTAGAAAAGGAATGGCAGTTTAGGAACCGGCATACTAATTCCTAAACAAACCAATGCCGGTAACATGGACCTAAAAAAGATATGACCTTAAATATCGAGCATCGGTATCGTTGTACCGGCATTTTCTAGAAACTAAATTATGTGCCGGTATTGAGCACCATTTTGTTGATGTTCTGTATGTTTTAAGTGTAATACCAAAGCATTTACGAATTGAACTAACAGATGCCGATTTTTAAATACCGACATTCACGAAACCTAGATATAATGGGGTGACACACAATTAAGTTCTGTGTGTTTTTAGTTGACTACCGGATGGTATTCAACACTAATTGTATGCCTAAGGTATAAAAAATTCGATTTCGTGAATGCAAAGTAGTATGGTATTGACCCAAATTCTATGTCGGGTACCTAAACCGCTTGGTATTCAAACCAAGATCCAATGCGGTTTTTCTCTCGTAACTGTGATTTTCAGCTATTGTTGGTGATTCTAACCTAAACCCATGGCTACAAATCGAGTAAAATAATCATAAATGAGTTCAAAATCACTTACCTTCTCGGAGAAGCCATGAGTGTTTGATCATCTGGGTACGCTGCTGCGTCCTCTTCTAGTTGTTGAGCAATGTTCTCGATTCTTTGTTCATGTGTTTGTTGAGCAGCCGATTTAGTTCTCGGTTTTGCTTTCGATTTGGTTCTCGGTTTTGCTTTCGATTTGGTTCTTGGAGGCATGGTTATGTTATGTTAATCGACGAAGAAATTTTTGATTCAACGATTAATCGTCGATGAAGAATGAACGATGAGGAAGAAGATGAAGAATTTTTTTTTTTTTGGATGAACTAACCTATGCCGGTTTAATTTGAATTGGGGGATATATGATTTGGGTTATTTGATGTTTATGTTTTAGTTGAAAGGGTATAACATTCTTTTCATAATATTTTTAATTAATCTAAGGGTGTTTTAGTATTTTCGTCCCCAAAAAACACCCCTTAATGACCACCTTTGGTTGGGGGAAGTAATTCATATCCCCCAATTAGTTTCCATATCCCCCAGTTACGCGTTCTTTTTTATCTCTCCCGTGATAGTTTAAAGAAAATAAGAAGAAGAAATTCAATTTGAGTTCCTTAGGAAAAATAATTGATTATAATAAATTTCCAAAACAACTTTTTCCTGTTTATGGAAATAATGAATTTTTTCAATTATGATTAAAATAAGCAATTATTATAATGGTTACCAAACGCATATATAATCCATTATAATTTGCATAATGGATTATAAGCTGATAATCCATTAAAATAATTGTTACCAAACAACCCCATATCGAGAGTCTATCTTTATACATACTCCTTAAAAAAAGTGTTAATTTAATTGGTTAATGTATGATACTATCGTCATGGGTGCTAACAATTTTGTCTCCAGTTATTTACATAATTGGGCCGACCGAGCGAAGCGAGGGAGGACCTTTATATGGCCATTTTTTTGTAAATTGTAAGTCATCAATTGACATAAAAAGATTGTATTTTGGTGTCCCAACTTGATTTCAATCAACAATGAAATGCCAAAAGAGCCCCTCCATGTTTCTATCTCTCACTAAAACTACCGTAAATATGACACAAAATGAAGGGTAATGGAGTAAATTTTACGGGCAGAAAAAAGGACACGGAGGTTGGAAATGGTTTAATTGTTTAGGGGCAGTTTAGTAAAACCTTAAGGTAAAGTGACTTAAAGGTTGCAGGATCGAATCCGGCCACCTCCTTCTCTTTTTTTCCTTCTTTTTTTCTTCCTTCTTCTTTCTTCTTCAGCCATGAAACCAGATCTAATTCCTCTTTCAAGTTAAATCTATTCAATTCGTGTCAAACTTGAAAAACCTAAATCATCATTAACAGTAGCTGTTCTTGAAGAAGAATTCTGAAAAGAAGGGAAAAGTTTGAGCAGAATCAATATCAGTAAACCAATCTGAAGATTAAATCATCGAAAGCGATTTGAAAGGTAAGATTGATTTATTATTATCATTTTAATTTGATCGCGACTCTTGATTTAGTCGATTTGGAAACCTAATTTCAGAACAAAAAAATAATTACGGTATAAAACCTAATTTTATAGATACGAATCAAAACCCCTAGACTAAATTTTAGAATCTCAGAAGCTAGGGCTTGAGATGATAAAGTGTCGATGTTAATTGAAACAAGAAGAATTGATGGATCTAATGATCGAGGTGGTGGTGATTAGGGCTTGAAGGAATTGGGGGTTTTGCTTTCGGTTGTGAAATAATGAATGAATGGGTCTATGATTGATGAAGGAGATGGTGTTGATGCCGGAAGAAAGCCGGTTGATCTTCTTGGGAGTGTATTAAATCAATTGGATTTCTTTCTCAGAAGAATTAGGGTCCGCAGGAGTTGAATTGATATGGTTGAATCTAGAGGAGATGGGTTGAGAAGCTAAGAAGAAATTGGTGTTATTCTTGTTACCATGGGTTGAGAACCAATCGAGAAATTCAAGGGAATTAGAAGGTGGTCTTGGTTGATTGAGTTCTTTGAGATAGGTGATTAGGTTCTGATAGAGGAATTGTTGAGGATTAATGGAGAATTTAGGGTGTGTTGAAGATGAATTTGGCGGTTGTTCTTCCATAATTAAGTCAGAGAAGGAAAACTCAAATCTGAGATGGAAATGGAAATGGATTTAGGGGATTTCTCCGTCTGCCATGTATTTTCATAGATCATGCTAAAACTTTGATAAACTGTAAATGTGATTTTACTGTAAATTTAGGTGTTGTACAGTGTTTGAAAATAGAGACATACATATGTTTAGAATACTTAGAGGGATGGAAGAAAAACTTATAGTGGAAGTGGTTGGGAGGGCTCACATGGATGGAATTGAACTATTATGGAAACATGCAGAGGACGACGATGATGATTAGCTTCTACTCGCAGCATCAGAAAATGGGTGTCTGCAAACAGGGTAATCTCATCGTCGCCTTTTGGAACTTTCTTTCTTTTTTACTATTTCAGATAATTGCTAAATTGACACCAAGCATAAACTGTGTTGTTCAGCTGAACTTCATTTTCATGTATCTCATCTCGGAGAGATTAAAGTGCTTGTGCAGTTTCGCTGTCCTGTCATATTAGTTATCCTTATTGGTAATTTCTGTGTATGTGGGAGAATAAGTAGGTGGTCCAAAGTTACAGCAATTTGTGTCAGATATCTGCTGAACATAGGTATGTTGAGCTGCACTCCCATTTGCTTCGTGGTGCCATATGATGTATCTTACAGATTGACCATACAATACAACTTGAATGCTTTTCTGGAAATATTATCTTTGACATTTTATTGGTTTTCATTTTTTTTTCTTCTTTTTCTTCTTAAGTTCTTGTATAGATACAATACCTAAGAATGGTGAGAATGAAACAATATGGACATGTGAGTATTGTGAACAAACAAATTGAACTCGAGTCGCAAAGCAAGGTGTGCAAGTAAACCGATTGAAAAGAAGTAATTGAAGATAGGTCAAACAGTGTAAATAATTTAAAATACCGAGTTGACGGATCCTATGTGGAGGTAACACTGCTTCTGGTTTCGTCTTTCCTTCTCATGTAGTATCTGGTATGTTGCAACTTGCAACTGTGGTTTTGTATTGTTAAACACAATACCTAGTCTATGTAGTAGTGTTGGTCAATTAGCTTCCACTGCTTCCATTGGTATGAGATGTTCTGTAGCAAATTTAACAAATTTGTTTCTTTGAAGTAAGTGTTGTATGCGTCTACTATTTTTGTACTCATCCAAACTGAATCTCACTTTCACCCTAAAATCTTCGATGGCTATGATTTTTGTAACATTAGGTGAATGGAGTAAGCAAAAGTTTAGATGCGGATAAGGAGGAAAGGATTTACGCCCGCTACTTGAATTCACGGATTTATGGATCCGACATAAAGCGAAAAAGAAGGGAGATGATTTATAATATTTTTTCGAATACTTAAGAAGAAATTACTAAGTGATGAGTTTGATTTGGCTGACTTTGTGATTGACTTACACCGTCAACAAAAAACTGGTGTTACAAGGGTGAGGAAATGGATTTTGTGTAAATTGATGAAGTGCAGGATCTCACCGTGAGACAGATTGGTCTTTTTAAATATCTTTGCAGAATTTTTGTGGATGAATTTGTTTTTTTTTTGTGATACTGGACAAGCGAATGCCGGTGGGGTTGACTTCAGATTTTAGGATGCAAGATCTTTGTTCTACAACGAGTTTATGTTGGGTTCAGGAAGTGATGGCATGGGAAATGCAAAAGACATGGATATTTATGAGTAAGTTGAACCTTTTGCTGGTTGATAGTAAAATTAAACCCTGAGGATAGTAAACTAAACCTTTTTCTTAAGTTGTTTTGCTAAGTTATGCACTGTTCTAGGGGTATCGACATTATGTTTGTTGACTTGCTTATTAGACTGTTGCTTGCTAAAAATATGATCAGAAGGGCGTAGAATCTTATGTATATCGCGCTTCTTTGTTAAAAATGGTATTTTTCTTTCTAATTCTTAAACTATCGGGGTTAGCACCAAAGTTACATTTTATAGCTTGCTCTCCCCCGAGAGGAGCCAACTTGTAAAGTTTTAGTGCTCTTTCAGTTTTGATTATTAGTCGCTATCCTGTTATGAATGAAGAGGAAAAATTGGAATTTAAATTCTTTAATAAAATGTTTACAAAAAGAGGAGCCAATCATAAGACCGTTTCTTGCACTATTTTGATTGGGCCGACAAGCGAAGCGAGGGAGGACATTTATATGACCATCTTTTTGTAAATTGTGAGTGATCAATCGACGCTGGAAGATTAGATTTGGTGTCCCAAACCTTTTTCAATCAACAATGAAATGTCAAAAAAGCCCCTCTGTATTTCCATTTCTTACTGAAACTACTGTAAATACAACACAAATGAAGGGTAATCGCGTAAATTTATCTGGACAAGAAACCAGCGAAAGTATCACTTTTCCAAACAGGACGAACGTATCACTTTCGAAACGGAGCGAAAGTATCATTTTTCCGAATCGGAGCGAATGTATATCTTTTTTACGAAAAGGATCAAAAGTATCACTTTTTGTTTCAAAAGGAGCGAAAGTATCACTTCTTCTGAAACGAGGCGAAAGTATCACTTTTTCTGAAACGGGGCGAAATTAGTCGCAGACAAACCCCATTTTCGGTTTTTTTTTTCGTTCGACCCTCCCACCGTGGCAACGATTATACTAATTAAATTAAACGATGACACTGAAATATCGCATGTGAGATATGGCACAAAATTTGATTTGGGAGACTGGCAAGGCGCACCGAAAAAATAGGAAAAATGGAGCCTAGTATATTAGGGTTAATCACAAAATGCACTGGGAGTTTCGATGTAGCTTCGAACTTTGGTTGTGTATACATATGCCGGTAACAACCTGAGTATTTTTAGATAAACATGAACGTCAATCAATGTTACCCGTAAAAATTATCCATGGACTATATCACCTAAGCAAGCATGAAGCATTTATGGGAGAAATGGAACTGTTTGTATCCCATAAAAATTATCCATAGACTATATCACCTATTTTTTTTATTTTTTTGTCAATAGAGAAGGCATATATTTACACGTCCCTACCTAATTTTTGTCATGTCCACTCATAGAAACTCTAATTTGAAGGATGAATCAAGTTTCCCAAGCTTCATTATTCAGTTTCACTTTCTTTAAAAAAAATAAATGGGCTCCAAAGCGCATTTCCCATTTCCTATCCAACTTGTGGCATGAGCAAGACAGTTCATTCCTTGCACCCCATCCTCAGTCCTCACAAACCCGGCTCTACCCTTAGACGAAATATTAATTAGTTGAACCAAGTTTTCTACCTAACTTGGTGTTGGTGAGAATATCTGTCACTTTATTGTTATTTCTTATCAGTATACAGCTAAGTTTCAGTTCTGTTCATTTGAATCATAAGCACATCAAACAGTAATTGGTTCATATGCACATCAAACAGTAATTGGTTAGCACTAGTGATGAAAGCTAGCACGATGGTGCCAAAAACCGCCCACATCCAAGTAAATCTATGGAAATGCAACCATATGGAGCTTAAATGGCCTAAAGCGGAAATTTCTAAGGAACCCGAGTTTGGATCCTCTCTCTTTCACAAACCCATCATTAAGATGGTATATTTTTGTGGCCCAAACGTATATAATCTACGGTTAAAAATAGTTGCTTTGGATTGAATTCAAATTTTCTTTTTTGAGATGGACAAACTTAACCTTTATCCATTACATAATATTAACAAAAGTTTTAAATATATTTTCATTAATAATTGGTCATTAGTCTTGGCGTCTTTCATGGCGTTTTTTTCGGGTGGCGGTTTCTAGTTTTCTCTTTCCTTTTCATATATATTCACCTTGGTCATGTTTATCTTTTTTTATCTCCTTATTGTATTCCTTCCTTCTCTCTTTTCTCCACGGTAAAAATCCTTCAGGTTGATCTTTAATTACCAAGTACTTGCTTCAAAGAAGAAAAAAAAAAACCAACTACTTCCATCCTCGACTTGTCTTCTTCTTTAGTATGATCATAGTAATAATGCAGTTATGGTCATCATACTACGATGTTGCTGGCAGTAACGGGGCGTTCATGCTGACATTATAAAGTTATGGAACCAAACGATGACAAATTATTTTCCTATAATTTGTATTTTCATTGATTCTCTTAATAAAATCCCTAAATGATCTCGATAAATACTTTATTACGTGCGGATTTTAGATTAATTTTTTTACAGTCTTTATTTGATCTCTATTAGAATTTCTATAATTGCTTTAGGTTTTTGCTTTTAGGGTTGTCTTGAAAGTGAACCGGTGAAAATTACAATTTACTATTCGAAAAAAATTACAAATGTAAATTGCAATTTTCACTAGATATAACTCATTATTTTAAGTGATATTTGTGATTATTTCCAACTAAAAAATAAAATAAAATCCCTATTCACATTGCCGGCCAAAAGTTTTAACTTCTAAAAATATTCATTAATCTTGCACCTTTAGAATAGGTGAAAACTGGATTTTCCTATATCTCTCGTGGTGAAAACTAGATATTTCCTAAATCTCCTTTGGTGAAAACTGGATTTTTCCTAAATCCCCCACGGTGAAAATTGGATTTTTCCTAAATATCCGATGGTGATAATCCAATTTTTCCTAAATTGTAGGATGATAATTGAGTTTTTCCTAATTTCTAGGGTGATAGCTGATTTTATTTTTAATAATATGATTTATTTTTGTCCACGGTTGAGGAGAAATAAATTTTTAGTGTAATAAACAAAAGAGAGTTAATATGAGTTATTTTAGGGAAGTTAGGGATTGAAATTCATTACTCTCTCCGTACCACATATATAGGCGGAGGGACCAATTCTCTTAGATTAAGAAACTTTTTTTGATTTTATACATTTCTATGATTTTTCCTATTTTACTCTTAATTATATTCCCAATGTTAGAGGTATATACTCAATTGTGATGATTCCCAAGCAAATAAATAGGGGTAATATAAGTAAAAAATCGTTTTGAAAATTGGACTCCGCCTATATAATGGTACAAGGAAAAATGAAAATTCCGCCTATATAATAGGTACGGAGGGAGTATAACGGTTTCACATAAAAAAAAAAAGTTTTTGGTTCAATAAACACCTAACGATTTCAATTTAATAGGAGTTATTTTAGGGATTGAGATTCATCCCAACCGTTTCAAAAAGAAAAAAGAATTATCGTTTAGTTAGGAAAAGGTTATTCTTGTAATCATGTATAATTATGGGTTTCACATATATGAAAACTTAATGGTGGGTTTCTAATACGGAGTATACAAAAAAATATAATTGGGCTAGAGATAATTTTCCCCGTATGGATGATTTTGAGCGAATTTTCCTTTTGTTTTCGCATTAATTTATTTGTTTTTAGCTAATAGCATTATACTCGATTAATTTATTTGTTCTCACATTAAATTTCCGTTATGGCTCGGGTTATTTCTAGTAACTTTATAAAGAAAGAAGAATATTTGGAAAATTCATACTACCAGATAGAATAATAGCAAGATTAAACAAAATAACATCCAACCTAACAACAGTAAAACCTATTAGCCTCATACCAAACTAATAAAAATACTAGTACGTTGTCTACCTTACTTCAATCTACTTGCATTCAATTATCTCCACCATCTCATCCATACATAAAGTATCCAGGCAACGTACCATGTTGGCCAAACAAATCTACTCAACATTCTTGAATTGGTTTAAAAAATTTCAAAATTTTATCCATTGTTATCTTAGGCTATCCTATGATTTTATTTATTCTCATATTATATCACGAAACACATAAGAAAAGGTTGCTCATATGAATTAAACACTCACAAATAAGATATGAAGTTAATGGTTGCACACTTAAACTAAACAGTTAGACACAAGCATGGAGAGAATACAAATGAACCTGCTAAACCAAAGAACAGGTCTCTACTCTCTACTCTACTCATGGGTGTGCAACGGATGGACGGTTGCGGATTAGGGGTCACCCGCAACCAAACCGTCAAAGTTGCGGATCTGGAAATTGAATCGTGACCGGCCCAATCACCCGCGGATTAGCGGGTAATGCGGACCGGATGCGGTTTATCCGCGGATTTAGTCAGAAGAAAAAGGGAAAAAAAAAAGTAAACAAACAAAACCGGTGAGGGAATTTTTTGACATGCTATGCTAGGCATTTCATCAAACAACTTGCGTGCATAATAATGAAAAACAAAGTAACTGATTTGGAGTAGAATCAGTATCAGGGACTAATAAGCCGAAAGGAGAATTCCATAATGTAGATATGAACACCATTCAAAAAAATCAAAAGATATTTGGATTGAAACTAACATGAAATTGAGCGAAGGGGAACTTCAGTTCGTTTCATTTCAAAGCAAACTCCGTTAGGTTAAATAGCAAAATACATGGCGGCCGGAGGCTCATAAGCTTTGTTTTAGGGCTTTATTTAACCGGGCTTTATCTTTTTTTTGTTATAACCTACTGATGCCGGGTGAATCCGCGGATTTACAAAACCAACGCAACCAAACCGCTAAACCTTGCGGATTTGAAAACTCACCCGTGTCCGGCCCAAATACTCTTGCGGATTGGTTTTCACCCGCAATTTTACGGACGGTTGCGGATGAAATCCGCGGTTCCGGATTTTATACACACCCCTAACTCTACTCTCCAGTAAGACAGTAATAATCAAATGAAGACTTTTTTCTAGCCCAGGACAAGCCCAGTAATCATTATCATATTAGCATCTCAAGCAAATTGCTAATTTTTCTTACCGTGCAATAGCATTTGCCTCTTGAGAGGAAGAATGAGCATGTTATCCAGGTGGGGTGCAACAGAAAAAACAGGATAAATGGCGCTTAGTATTTGGAATTGATATCAAATTTTGATGTAGCTTGGGCCGACACATCAAAACAGGATGCGCAAGGGGCAAGGGACCTCCTCGGCTAGAACTGTTCCAGAGCTACAAGCAAAATCTTTGATTATTGGAAGAGTTTTCATAATAATCTTTAATACTCATGTCCACTCCTTGTTGCATATGTTGACCATTCCTTACATACTTATTGGAAGAGTTTTCCCAATCACTAATGAACTTGTTAATCTTGCTAACAAGGATTGGGGTTGTCACTCTGTTCTTGTCACAGATCAAAATGCACCTGCACGTTCATATGGACCATAATCCATATGTGCCACAAACTGCTACCAACTAGCTAAATGAACTTTTGTCTTCGCTCAATGGAGCTAATTGGGTTACTAAGCCAATCTTTAATCCAATCCTGGATACTAAGTGACTGGATTATGGCAACTTGATTTGCGTATACGATAAGCCAGACACTTGTAGCCTAATCAAACTCAAAAAAGAGATGCTGCATGGATTCCATATCGTTAGTACAATACTAGCAAACATAATCAATATTAGAATTAAACTTAGCAACTTTTATTCAAGTACAGGTAAACATCCATGAATACATCTCCACAAAAAGATCCTGATCTTTGGTGGAAACCTTAATCTTCAAAACCTAGTCCGGGGAAAGTCATTATTTCGGGCATTTGCCGAATCAGTACCCTTATTCAAAATAACTTTACGAGCTGATTTAACAGAAAAGATACCGTTGTAATTCTTCTTCCATCTAATTTTTGTCATGTCCACTCGTGGAAATTCTGATTTGAAGGATATTACTAACAGTAAAGGATCGATTGAAGTTTCTAAGACACTCATATTCCAAGATCAAGTCTCCCAAGCTTCATTATATTCAGTTTCACATTTTTTTTTGGTTCTAAAATGTGCTCCAAAGCGCATTTCGCATCTCCTATCCAACTTGTGGCATGAGCAAGAAGATTCTTTGCACCCCATTCTCACAAACCTGGCTATGCCCTTAGACGAAATATTAGGTGGACTAAGATTCAATATGCACTTTATTGTTCTTCTTATTGGTTTACCTAATTTTCTAAGGTTGGTGTGTCGTACAAAATGCTTTCAATTCCGTTCATTTGAATCATATGCACATCAAACAGTAATTGGTAAAGGTTAACACTTGAGATTGTGATGAAAGCTAGCACAATGGTGCCAAAAACCGCCCACATCCAAGTAAATCTATGGAAATGCAACCATTGCAACCATGTGGAGCTTAAATGGCCTAAATATGGATGATTTCCTGCGACTTTTCCTTTTGTTCTCGCATTAATTAATTTTTGGGTTCTCTTAAATATAATGTAGTGATGTACACTACAAATAAGTAATCAGGGTTCAATCCTACAGGATCTACTCTGTAGAGATTGGAAATGAAAACCTCGGTGAGGCGGAAGAACAAACCAAAAACAATTTCTATTTTTTCTATCCCCCGAAGAGAAACAGTTTTCTACATATTAGGGCATCAGTCCAGGCACATGTGCCACACACACGCACGCACATTACTAACTACACTCAATACATGGGTGCCCTGAGAATGAGACATGACAATACATGGGTGCCCTGAGCATGAGACATGACAATGCCCCTCCCTTAAAGCTTATCCTTGACCTCAAGGATAAATGTAGGGAACTTCGCCTTGAGAAAAGTTGTGTCTTCCCAACAGTAATCCCCTTCAGCACCATGAGACCATTGTACAAGCACTTGAGGTATTTGTTGTCGACCCTTGAGAAGCACACGAGAATCTAACACTTCCCTTTGGTTTAACCTTCATCAAACCATGCTTGTCCAATGAAGGTAAGGTTGTCTGTGGTGTGATACCTTGACCCACTCTCTTCTTTAATTGCGACACGTGAAAAACAGGATGAATACGAGAAGTAGGAGGTACGTAGTTGGAGTTTATATGCTACCTGACCAATACGTTCCAGCACTTCATAAGGACCAAAAACTTTGCGAGAAAGCTTGAGATTTTTTACGCAGCTTGTACCGAGGTTTGCCGGTATGGTTGCAGCAAACGTAAATAAACCCAATCTCCCATCGCGAAGGACCGTTCCACTCGTTGCTTTTCTTATGCTTTTGTTATTTGATACGATGTTGAGCTTCAAACAAATTATGTTGTAATACATCTCGTAAGTACCTTTTCGCCGATGCGAGATAGTCCTCAGGTGGATTTGGAAATAGTGGAACAAGAATGTAAGCCAAACCGAGGTGGATCATACCCGTATAACGCCACGGAATGGTGTGGTCGGAGGGCTGGTGTGGTAGGAGGTGTTAAACCACCATTCGCAATGATGACCAAGAAGCCCACTTGATGGTTTATAATCGCACATGCACTGCAAATAGGACTCTAAGCAAGCGACACGTTCCGTTCTGGCGTCGGTTTGCGGATGATATGAGGTACTAAGATGAGAGAGGTGCCATGACTTTGAATAGCTCACGCCACAATCCACTCAAAAATATAGCATCTCTGTCAGAAACTATAGTAGATGGAACTCCATGGAGTTTGAGAATAGAGTCTATGAACACGCGAGCAACAGACTGGGCAGTGTATGGGTGACTTAGTGCAGCAAAATGACTATACTTCGTAAGGCGATTAACAATGACCAGAATTACCTCTCTGCCTACTGACTTCGGCAAGCCGGTGATGAAGTCCATACTCAAATGCTTCCAAGCTTGGTCAGGGACAGGTAATGGATGAAGGAGCCCTGCTGGTGAAGTGTGTTCCACTTTGTTCTGTTGACAGACATCGCACTCCTGGATGAACTTGATTAAATCTTTCTTCATGCCGACCCACTGGAAATAAGATTTTGCTCTCTGGTAACAAGCTTGCATTCCAGAGTGACCGCCTATAACTGAGGAGTGTGTCGCTGCGAGTACCTTCTGACGTGCATCACCAGTTAAACCAATGTATATTCTTCCATGGTGCCGGAGGACTCCTTGCGAATAAGTATACCCATTAGAATTCAGTGGATAAAGAATGAGCTTAGGAATCAGTTCTTGAGCTAAGTTGTCTTCTGCATAACTGGCTTGAACCTCCGCCAACCATTGAGGTTGATCTGTGGTGATGGAGGAGCAATAAGCTCGAGACAGAGCGTCAGCAATTCTGTTATCCTTGCCCTTCTTGTAATATAAGGTTTAATCAAAACCAATTAACTTGGTTAGACATCTTTGGAATAATGTATGGAGACGTTGATCCATAAAGTACTTAATACTCTGATGGTCTGTAAAGATCTTGAAATGCGAGCCTATAAGAAAAGAACGCCAATGGTTAACAACCATAACGATACTGAGAAACTCTTTTCATATGTAGATAGTGCCTTGTATCTCAGTCACATAGCCTTGCTGTAGAAGGCAATGGGTCTGCCCATCTGCATTAGGACTGCACCTATCCCACTATCACTAGCATCCGTCTCAATCTTGAATTATTTAGTGAAATCTGGTAAAATTAGGACAGGGGTGGTAGTTACCACCTGCTTCAGCTGTTCAAAATCCAACTCAGCCTCCGAAGACCAAACAAAGCTATTTTTATTCAATAGTGCAGTGAGGGGTTGACAAAGGAGGCCATAATGCTTCACAAATTTACGGTAGTACCCTGTTAACCCTAAAAACCCACGCAATCCTTTGAGGGTTGTAGGTCTAGGCCAATTCAACATACACTCGATTTTTACAGGGTCTGCTACTACACCATCCTTACTAATTATATGACCTAGATATTCTAGTTGGTGCTGACCAAAATTACACTTGCTGAGCTTAGCTAAAAGTGAATGTTGTTGTAGAGTAGCTAGGGCAATACGGAGATGTGTGCGGTGAGATGCTAAATCATTATCAGTATACAAGTATATTATCGAAAAATACAAGTATGAATTTCCATGAGATAAGGTTTGAAAATGTCGTTCATAAGAGATTGAAAAGTGGCGAGGGCATTAGTCAGCCTAAATGGCATGACTCTAAACTCAAAATGGCCATGATGTGTACGAAAAGCCGTTTTCTGCACATCAGCTGGGTGAACACGAATCTGGTGGTACCCAGAACGAAGGTCTATCTTAGAGAAAAATGTAGAGCCATGTAGTTCAGCCAGCAACTCATCAATAAGAGGGATTGGGTACTTATCTTTTACAGTGATGGAGTTGAGCTTGCGGTAGTCGACACAAAATCGCCAATCGCCATCTTTCTTTTTGACCAATAACAGGAGATGAGAATGGATGTGGCTAGGTTGAATGACCCGGTTGCGAGCATCTCTTGCACTAGTTTCTCAATCATAGACTGTACAAAAGGCACACGGTATGGCCTCCGATTTGGTGGAGCCGAGTTTGGTACAATGGAATATGATGGTCATGTGCCCGCTCTGGTGGAAGTGAGGTTGGCAGTTGAAAGACTGAAGAGAATTCTTTTAAGACCTCCTTAATTGGGGCAGCTATGTCATTGGAAGTATCAGTACCTGAGATAGAGGACAGCTGACCAAACAAAACTGGTTCACCACTACGAAGCAATCTCCGAAATGCTTTGCCTGACATAAGAGAAATACGAGCTTCATCATCCCGATGGCCTACTAATTCAATGTCTTTGCCCATGTGTTGAAATTGAATCGTTAGTCGCTTGAAATCAAACAGCATGGAGCTCAGTTCTCGCATCCAATCCACACCGAGAACCATATCGCAGCCTCCTATGTCGAGAAGGTGCACATCATGAGAGAATGTATGACCTTGCATTTCCCCAAGTGAAGTTTGGACATTTAGCTTGACTCAACAATTTATTTCCATCTGCCACTGTAACCTGTAAGGTTGGAGTTGGAAGTATAGTGCACCCAGTCCTTTGGAAACTGAAGGATCGAGAAAACTGTGGGTACTACCACTATCCACCAGAATAGTTAGTCCACGAGTCTTCACTTGTCCTCTAATCTTGATTGTAGTATGATAAATGTTACCAGCTAAAGCATGAACTGAGATTTCCATTTCTTCCTTCAATTCAACTATCGTTGGACTAGATGCTTCTCCTCCATCCCCTGAAGGTATCCCTTCTTCATCATCTGCCACTATCATATACAATTGATGTTTAAGACAATTGTGGCCTTTGGTGTAGGGTTCATCACAATTTTAGCACAACCCTTTCTCTCGCTTTGCACGCATTTCAAAGATAGGTGAGCTTTTTAACTGGCTACATCTTAGGACTTGTGGCAGGACTGGTAACGATTGGTGCTGTGACTAAGGGAGTCAGATTGGTAGGTTTGTGAGAAATTTGTTAATGTCTTACCTCCATAACTGAATCTGTTAGAGAGCCTTGGTTGAGATTTATTGCCTTATCCATGATGCACTCTTGTCTTCTAGCCAGAAAAATAGCTTGTTATAAAGTATTAGGGGTAAACATTTGGACTACCATTCTAATATCTTCTTTGAGTCCACTGATAAAGCTATGGATGAAATAATCTTCGGTAATATATGGATTCTTAGCTAACATCAAGGCTTTTAACTCCTCAAATCGTTCTTGATAATCCAAAACAGTATGGGTTTGATCCAATTTGTTAAATTCTCCTACAACACTATCATGGCCTAATTCCTGAAACCTATTGCAGACATCTAGAATAAAATCTTCTCAATACAAAATACCCTTACCTATTTGGTAGTCTTGGAACCACACATCTGCCTTGCCATCCAAGTACAGGGTTGCCATGTGTACCTTATGTTCATCATTCAGTTGGTGCAATAAGAAGTACTTCTGACATTTTCTGATCCAAGCTCGAGGATTAGTATCATCAAAACGTGGAAAATCCACCTTAGGTCTGTAATTGGAAAACTGACCTTCACCTAGCTGATGAGTCTGGAAAATTCGTTGTTGATGATCAAAAGGTTGATAGCCATGGAAATTGTTGCCAGTAGAAGGATCAGGTATTTCTCATTCTCCCCAAAGATGACTCGTTTCACCTCCTGGATTGGTACCCGTGGAAATCTTCGGTCTATCAAGAAGCAGCTGCAACTTCTGGTGTAGAGAAGATTGAAAAAAGTTCCAGTTGATTTTCAATACCAGTCTTCATCGTCTTCATATCCCCTATAACAGATTTGAACGATTGAACCTCCTCACGCAATTCCTACAATTCTAGACTCAATTTCTTGGTGAAATCGTCCAATTGCTTGAATCTGGTGCCATCAGCCATAGTGTGCCAAGGAAAGACCTAATCTGATACCACTTGTAGTGATCTACACTACAAATAAGTAATCAGGGTTCAATCCTACAGGATCTACTCTGTAGAGATTGGAAATGAAAACCTCAGTGAGGCGGAAGAACAAACCAAAAACAATTTCTATTTTTTCTATCCCCCGAAGAGAAACAATTTTCTACATATTAGGGCATCAGTCCAGGCACATGTGCCACAAACACGCACACACATTACTAACTACACTCAATACATGGGTGCCCTGAGCATGAGACATGACAATACATGGGTGCCCTGAGTATGAGACATGACATATAACCCACACTTTTATTAACTATAGCCCAAAAAATTGAAGTTGAAATGAAAAGTCAAAGTTGCCAAACACGTCTTAATTTATTTTTACTAATAATCTCACTTATTCCCCAAAATCAAAATATAAACCCTAACTTCATCTTTTTTAGATCCAAACTAAATTATAATTCAATTTATTTCTAATCGTTCTATCATTATTCTTACAGACTGCCTTATTATAAACCTTAATTTTTACTTTTCCCCAAAAACAAACTAAACCCAACCTTTTCATCTTTTTTTTTTTTTTTTTTTTTTTTTTGATGCGAAAAAGGATTAATATTAACTTGGAATTGAAGCATCATACAATAACTGCGACTTAATAACATCAGGAGGATGATCTAACCAAATTCTAGAAAGTCTATGCCTTCTGTTGTACTTTGCAAGAGTATCAGTAGATTTATTACATTTTCTCGGGATAAAACTACACTCCCAACTAACAAAATAACTAAGCTTATCCATAGCATCAAGAAGGAATGTTTCACTTTCCCAAGCAATTGTTGTTTAGGTTTATTAACGTAGCTTTCGATGCCTTTGAGATCTGTCTCAAGAATGGTGTGAGTAAACTGCATTTCCTTGCACCAACTAACGGCTTCATAGAAAGCTAAGCACTCCGCCTGCTCCGAACTGCTTATTTCTGCATAGCATTTTGCGGCGCCACCCCTCCATGTTCCTGCACAATCACGAAGTATTAAAGCAATTCCTGTAAAACCATTGTTTAAATCATATGAAGCATCACAATTCATTTTAAGGAAAGGGGAAATAGGGGTCTGCCAATGTCTTTCAATGGGCGGAGGAGGATGCACTAAGTTGTTCTGACTAATAGATCTGCCATACAGATTTTCTAGATAGGCTGAGAAGCTTAAATCCTTTTTTGCAACAGATTGAGGTTGAACCTTCAAATTTTGAAAGTTCACTTCACATCTTGTGTTCCAAATGGACCAAGTGACCACCAGAAATGTCTGGAACCAACCATCAGCAGAGTTTTGTAGCTGTCTTTGTTGTAGCCAGCTATCGAACGTTTTAGCCATGTTGTTGTAGGCTCCCGTTAATACCAGAGAACCTCCAGGGATAAGTAACCACACAACCCTAGAAAAAGGGCATTGAAATAGCACATGCATAAGTGACTCATCATGTTGATTGCATAATGGGCACTGTCTGTTGATATGATGGCAGTTCCTTGACAATCGCACTTTCGTCGGTAAGATATCTGTGAGGCATTTCCAGAAGAAGTGTTTTATCCTTGGCCACGTTTGGATATCCTAGAATTCTTTCCATTTGATTTCCGTGTCTTGAATTGTTGTAGAAACTTGTAGATTCCCTTGACTCATTTCATGTAACTTGTTATAAGCTGATTTCAAAGTAAAAGAGCCGTTCATGGTTAACTTCCAAACAAGTTTATCATCAGCAGAATTTGGTATTCTCATACCAAGGATTTTGTCAGCCGTTTGAGCATCGAAAAGGTGTTGAATAAGAACCTAATTCCATTGTCTGCTGTCTTGACACATGAGATCACTGACCCATACATATAATTCACTGTCTTCAACTCCAGCTTTTGGGATTGGTGGTTCATTTAATCCTAGAATCCAAACATCCAGCCAAATTTTAATGCTGGTACCTTTACCTAATCTCCAGTGGCTATGTTGTTTGATGAACGTAATCTGTTTTTGGATGCCTTTCCAGGCCCATGAGCAATTCATCTTGACTGTAGCATGAAGCAGACTGGCATGCGGGAAGTATTTAGCTTGGATAGCTTTACCCCAGTGAGTGTCCGTACTTGTGCATATTCTCCAAGCAAAGACATTTGAAGAGCTTGGTTTAGTATTTTGATTTCTAAATCCTAGCCCTCAACAGTTCTTGTGTCGCTCTAAGTTTTTCCACGAGGTAACATAAGTACCTATTTTTTCTTCAAAACCCCACCAAAATTTCCTTTGTGCAGCTTCAATTTGATTGAGAATGTCAGTCGGGATTTGAAAACGCTCATAGAATACGCTGGTATCGTATTGGTAACATTCTTGATCATTAATGATTTTTCGACCGAGACATGGATTTGCTATCCCACGAATTAAGTCTGCTGGTAACTCTGTCAACTAATTGTGAGAAACTCCCTTTCTTCTTCTTGCCAATAATGAGAGGAATACCCAAATACCTTTCATCCGCTCGCATTCTTGGTACTTTCAGTCTTTTAGTTAGCATCCTACAGAATCTTTGAGGAACATTAATACTGAAGTGCATACTGGATTTGTTAAAATTCACCAACTGTCCTGATGCTGCACCAAAATCATCAATAATTTTCAACACGTTGCTCACGTTATGAAGATCAGCTTTCATGAATAATAAGCAATCATCCGCGAAAAATAAGTGTGATATGGAAGGAGTTGAAGGAGCCATTTTTATCCCTTCTATGAGTTGTTGTTGTTCGCATGAAATAGTACAAAGAACAACATACTGAACGTCCATTATTTGAGATATCCAAACACGCCTGACCCTCTTTGATATGCGTGCGATGATCGTAAAACGTTTGTATTTTTCTAGAGGAAGAACAGAAAATATCAACAAAGAACAACATAAATATTTTTACAGGTACTAATTTTTAATCGAAATACCTTCTCTAGGCGCACTAGAAACGCCCGAGAACCCCCATAGTGGTTGTACTCGACTTTGCTAAAGCTAGCACTTGCACCGCACGAAATTTAAAAACAAAATTAAAATAACTATGCATAACCTATAATTTATAAATAAGAATACCAATTAAGAAACAATTACTTTACCTTAAATTTCTCTGAAGCAAAATTGTCACACATCCATAACCAATTCTCTGGTGAGACGTTCTCGAATGGCTTCGAGCGATCTTCTTCAATAGTTTTACACTTTTTGAGTCATGTAGTTGTTGTATCTTCTAGCCATACAATCATTTAGGTATTTCTTGATAGAGGGCCGCGTAATGTCCAGTTCGAACTTGTCCTACAATAACATAAAAAAGTTTGATAGGTGAATCAAAATTATCTCAAAATAATCAAAAATAGCAAAAAAAAGATCTCCAAATACATCTCTGGAAGAGTTCTGCCTACCTTGACACGTTCAATTAGAACAACCCTGTCTTGATCAGGAATTTTTCTTCCAAGAAGTATATTGTATCGGAGCAAAGTCACGAACAATTATGATGCATTAAGTAGATAATTTGCCGTATTTGTGGAGATTGGTTCCCGCAACATCTGAGAATTTGATAGGCAATTTTCCATGATGGGCGATCCAATCATCCAGATCTATGCCACGTGACCATCCACAGACATTCCGTTTCCCTAATGTAGATCCTACAATTATAAAAACAACAATGACATCTCAAAAAAAAAACAAGGCATCTCACTATCAACTGTAATTGCTTGTCGAAACCATAAACACTGACTTGAGACATACATGCTGACAAAGAAAAAGGGCAATGGATTTTCGAATTAGTAAACGTTCCATTATATCTTAGTAGTTTACAAACCTAATTCAGGAGAAAAACAAGATCATAAGGACACATCATATATGTCCAAAGATGAGAATCAAGCGCAAGGAAACTATCGATGTACAAGTTACTCAATCATGCACTCTTCCATTAATGCAGTCTTCCATTAAGCTGTAAGAATTACCCCCTAACACGATCCTTTGTCACACACACCACATACTTCCAAAATCACTCCAATCAGTAAAAGTAAGTACAAGAGATGGCATATGAAAACAAAAATAAAATCATTTTCACCAGTTTTTCTAGATGTAAGGCCATCCAACATGATTTAAACCATGAATCCATTCATTAAACAACACAAAAAAAAGAGAAATAAGATGATGCATTCATTAAAAGAAAAAAAAATCTTCTCATTGAGATAAACAATCAAGCTTTAGAATCTACTAATAAATCGAGAAAATTAAAGAATTAACAAAAATTTGGAAAGAACAATACCGTCTTTCAGAGGTGATGTATATGAACTTTGTGAGTCGAAGTCAATGATCTTAGGGATTTATTTATAGATGAGAAAAATGGAGTACCGAGCGGGAAGGATCCCGCCAAAGGAATTTTGCTTTTGATCTGCATCCCGCCAAAAATTCAGAAGTTATCCTAAATCGAAAGAACCCACTAAAACCGATATCTCTTTGATGGTTGCAACCGCATCGGGTTTTTTTTTTTTATTCATCCATATCTTCCTTTTTTTTTAACACGTCATGGTGGGGAAGCAACCTATGGGACGTATCCATTAGCCATGGTTAATGTCCATGTTAAATGGTTAATGACTACATTCCAACACAAGCTAGTGGTTGTATGAGAAACTAAGAACGACACGGACCTGAGGAAGACTCGGAGTTTGTTGTTCAAGTAAATATGGGGTGCGAGAAATCAGCCACGAAATTGAGTGTTGTTGAAATTGAGTGGTCGACGGAGAAATTATAGGATTAAGATACAGTAAAACTTTTTTAAAATAATACCCGTTAAAATAATAATCTCTCTAAAATAATAAAATTCTTTAGTCCCAATTAGGCGAGTAAATTTTTAATGGAGGCGTTTTATGATGGGGGCATGGGGGCGAATCATTGCTTGACATGTGTTTTTCCAATTAATTGTTTTAACAAATTCTCTTACCAAAAATATAAAGGATAAAGTATCACCAATTAACATAACCAGTATTTTCACCTTTAATACATTTTTTTATATATTTGGAAACAAAATTTGATGGAATCAATTTATAGCAAAAACACGTGTCAAGAAATGATTTGTCCCCCATGCCCCATCAGAAAATGCCCCCATCAAATATGTTTCCCAATTAGGCTTGCCCAGGTTAAATTTCTTCTCGCTAAAATAATAATTTTTTCCGGTCCCAGAGTTATTATTTTAAAGAAGTTTTACTATAGGTTGGTTTTCTCCGATTCGAATTCGCATGGCAAATTGATCTATAAAAGCTCATACATTAAAACTTCTTTAAAATATTGTATATATAAATGTATTATTAGATTAGAAAATCTGCTTTATTTATTCCTGGTTGATCAGAATGTACACCAGAGACGTCTATCTCTAGCAATGCGAACCATTGTATGCCTCGTGTCATTTCCGATTAGCCATAATATTTATGCTGGATCTCTAAATGCATCATTATACCAAAAAATATGTTTTATTTCATATATGGTTGATTAGAATGTAGACCGAGGGTCTATCTGTAGCAATGTGAACCAGCTCGTGTCATCTCCGATTAGCCAGATCTCTAAATGCATCATTAGACTAGAAAATATTCTTTATTTCATATATGGTTGATTAGAATGTAGGTCGGAGGTCTATCTCTAGCAATGTGAACAGTAATATTCATCATCAGCTCTCCTATCACCCAAATATCTTTAATGGATCTCTAAATGTACCATTGAACCGAAATATCTGTTCTTTTCCATATCTAGTTGATCAGAATATCCACCAAAGGTCTATCTCTAACAATGTGAACCAAAGTATGTCTAGAAATAAAATCGACCCCGCTGATCTGCAAATTACTTATTAATCTATATATGTGCAGCTTATATCCAAATCTTGTTTGATGTAAGTTCGATCTCAGAAACTTATATTTGCTATTCACCAGGATAATCTTCAGTTTGTTGTAGGTCAAATACATCTTCAGACGGGTGTTCAACCTCGAATGTCGGAATTTCGTTTTTCATCATTTCGTTATCTAAAACTCAAGATTTATTACTTACTAATATATTACTGATTAGTTCGTTGTGGGTCAAAATTACAAATTAGAAAATCTGAAAATCAAGATTTATTTCTATTTCCTCAATCTCAATTTTGAAAATGGATTCCTGACTAGAAATCAAATCTACCTTCTAATTCGAAACATACTATTTGTCCTGGATATGTGTAGCTCAATATGACAATCTCCTCGTGAAACAAGTTTTCAATGTTACCTCGATAATCTATAAAACTACCGGATCCATGTCTCATAAATGGATAATTAGTGACTTGAAATCTAATGATTTATGCACTTAATTATATTTCCTCAGTCTCGTTTTAAAAATGGGTTCTCGATTAAAAATTAGATTAGATCATGTTGGTCAAAATAACAATCTTCATACGAGTCTTCGATTTTAATATAATGTCACAATCTTATTCTTTATTAATTCATTTGCAGAAATTCGATTTTGTTCATCAAATTTCACATAAATTATAAATCTAAACTTGCAATAAGAATTTAAATCAACTCACTGATCACATTCTTCAGAATTTCTGCCAAGTCAAAGATCGATAATTGTGTCAACAACATAAAATTTGGTTTGGAGAAAAAGAAACATTTATTAAGGTGAAGAAGAGGACTATTCAGGTCTTTAGTTCATTGTAGGTCAAAACTAAATTTTATGTCGAAAGTCCAATTTCTAATGTCAAAATCTTATTTATCATCAATTCGTTTTCAAGAAATTGGCCTTTAAAGACCCATTTCAAATGGATCTCTAAATGTACCAATGTTTGTTGTATTATCCTAAGTGAGCCTTTCCACTAACTCGGGATTACCATCAGAATCATAAATCTAATTGTATATATTGTTCATATCATGTCAATGTCCTCTTTCACTAAGTCAGATTCCACACCAGAACACTAAACCTACCAATGTCCTTAATGATCTCTCCCACTAAGTCTGAATCTTTACCGAAACACCTTAATGTATCGACATTGGAGTTTAAATTTGTTTAATCGAAGGGCAATGACAATTATCAAACTCATTTCTCATTTAGGGGTGTACATCGGGCCGGGCAGGCCAGCCCAAGCCCGATTATAGCACAGGCCGGGCCGGGCCGGGCAATAACAAAAATTTAATGCCCATGGCCCGTCCATACCCGTGAAACAATACAGGCCAGGCCAGGTCGGGCCGGGCAGGCCTCGGGCCCAAGAGATAATTCAAAATTTTAAAGTATATATGTTTTTTTTTTTTGGCTTGATGAATGATGATATATCTGTAACTCGTTCAAATGATAGTTCAAGCAATTCATATTCATTACTGTGAAATGTAATTCAGAATTTTCTCTAACCCCAATAAATTGTCCACATATGAAATTTAAGTTCTTGAGAAATCCATCATACTAGTAGAAAACTTTATTCGAGGATATTGGCAATCAGGCAGGCCGGGTAACTAAACAGGCTACCGGGCAGGCTAACAGGCTGGACTCCAATATTTGAACAAAAACCCGGATCCGCCCACTTATAATTATCGGGCAGGCCGGGCTATCCCATGACAGGCCGTCGAGCGCCCATGGGCTCCTTCGGACCCGGGCGTTACATGGCAGGCCGCAGGCTTCCAAGCATTCTGTACACCCCTATTCTTATTCTTCTGACTCAATTTCATATATATTTCAAATTTATATATAGTCGAAGGTTCATAAAAATATCTAAATCTATCCTAATTTATATTTTTTGGATTTTCATCATGGGCTTCCCCACACTTGTCTCAATCCTTACGAGAATACAAAACCAATAATCTCGAACTATGATATTAGGCATACATAAAACTTTCTGGGCATACAAAATGATAGTCCCATCTTGGGTGACCTTATAAGGGGTAACCTATGGGTAGCTCAATTACCCATATACCCTTAATACAAAAATCTAAAATCGGTTTTCTAAAAATCAAAATCGGCTTCCCTTAACATCTCTTCTTCTTCCTCCTCTAGCCGAACTCTTCCCTCCCGCGAAAAAAAAATTCATCACCGTGATTAATTGTCGATTAAGTAAAAATTTGATTGTCGATTAAATGAACTACATAATGACTCGTACAAAGAAAAGCGGGACTAGGCAAACCAAATCGTCTTCTAATCCATCAATTGAAGAAGAAGAACCAATTGAAGATGAAGGTGTAGAAACCGAAAATCAACCACCAATTGAACCGGAATTGAACCAACTGCATCTCCATCTCAACTCGGAAACGAGGATAAGAAAGTAAGTTTTACAAACCCAATCTCCTATTTCTTTGTTTTTCATCGATTAAATGACGATTACTGAGTGTTGGGTTGGCTCAAAATTAAGTTGCATTTTTAATGAAGCTGTTCTTCACAAAAGCTTCCTGTAAGTGTATATGAGCAGTTCGGCTTGAAATTTCATGAAATTTCAAGCCGAACCTAGTCACGTAAAGAGATGCACGGGGGTTCGGCGTATTCGATAATCATAATATAATGGAACCTAGCACATTTACGAGGTTCGGCTATTACGATATTCACAATATGTGCAAGAACCCAATACAAAATTATTAACCTGAGAAATGTACATGATCGGAGTTCGGCTTATATTCTACTTATTCAAATAGCCGAACAATGTGTTTCCAAGCTGATTCTGGCGCTTACGAATTTCTAAATATGTTTAACCCGAAACATTTTTTCTTCCAGGAGCAGGTTCGAGTGTAGGGTTCGGCTTGTAGGACAATTCTAACCAGCTAGAACTCGGTCTACAAGGTAAGTTCGGCTCTTAATCAACACTTTGGCTGATTAGCCGAACCATTCATCCATGGACTTTATATTTTTGAACCTTAGTGAAAAACACGAGACTTTTGATGATTTTAACCTACAAAAGTGAGATTAAACATAAGATATGTTGGAAAAAAATTTGCGAGACAGTGGTTAAATCTTGTCTCGCACTCTGCTTAGGACCCCAAGCCGAACCGGTCTACAAGGTGGTTCGGCTCTTAATCAACACTTTGGTTAAGGCCGTTCATCGATCTTAGTGAAAAACACAGACTTTGATGATTTTAACCTACAAAAGTGAGATTAAACATAAGATATGTTGGAAAAAATTTGCCTTCAATTGGGGCCCAAGGGTAAACAGGTAAATAATCTCAATTCAGGGTAACAAAAATTTTTCTCACTTTCCTTCTCCTTAAAAAAAAAACCTAATTTTTTTTTTTTCTTACTCAATTTTTTAATTAATCCTAAAACTAATCACTAATCATTAATCACTAATCAGAATTATTTTAACTAATCATTAGTATTAACACTAATCGTAAAGGGCATATTTTGCAAAAATATTGGTTAAGGATCTTATTTGCAGCAAAAATATTTGGTTAATTCTGATTTTGCTATTTACACTCCTTTTTTGTCTTTACTTGGTATGCCCAAAAAGATTTCAGTATGCCTAAAATCATAGTTCATAATCTCCACGAGGACCACAACCGTATGAGGATCCATCTCCACCATGAAAAATATTTTATTTTATTTTTATATACAAAAACATAAAGGTAAAGGGTATTTCCCCTCTCAGTTTGTTCACAGTTTCCTCTCTCTTCTTCCCTTTCTCTTTCTCGGTCTGTTATCCTTTCTAACTCCGCCTCAACTAAATCTCGTAACAAAATTTCTAAATTAAAGTCTAATAAAAACGAACTAGAATATGTAAAGAGGAGATCACATACATGGCGTTGGATCTGATCCTTGGGCGTTATTAAGAACTTAAACTCAAAGATTGAAGAAAGATCTAGGGTTTGTTTAATCTTCTCTTAAATCTATATAGGTTAATTTTCGTAGTTTATTTTCATTCAGGTTCATAACGATTATTTCATGGTTCTGAACTATTTGAGCGTGTGTTTGTAAATTTTGCCATGTAAAAAAGTCTAAAGATGGGTTTCAATTTCAGGTTAGACATCAAGGAATTGGTATTTTATGGTAACTTTTTTACCATTAGCATTAGTGGTCTCAACTGTTCTCGTGGCTAATTAGAATTATAGGGTTTCCGGTGTTAATTTTGTTTGTTGAATGATGCAGATGATATAGTTTCTAGTTGGAAAATTTGGGGGAAAATTTCTTGTGGCTGAGGAAGATGATTCATAAGGTTAGGTTATTACAATTCAAACTTGTGTCTGGTTTCTCTAGATTTTGAGTAAAGTATTGAAATTTTATCATCTATAAGAAAGTTGGCATTTGTGGAATGAATCATGAATGCTATCTCTGTGGACCTATGGTTAATATGCGTGTTTGAATTGTGAAGTAGAATAAGTAGTCTGATCTGCTACTTAACCTCTCCAACCCCTCTTTCTGAAACCAGATAAATTCAACTTGAAACACAAGAAGGTGATGAGCAGAGAAGATTTTGGATTAACTAACTTATGTAGATGAAGCCATTAATCATTGGCCTCCTAGATGCAAATACAGGTCTGCTATAGAATTTGTGTTTGTTAAGCTTTGTTTGTTGTTTAATAACCAATTTCATATGGTTTTGATGTTTTTTCTTGTTGATTTTACAGATGATTGATTAAACACATACAGCTGGAAGACCTAACCAATGCTGACAGGTGAGGCCCTGTATTTGTATTGTCTTCAATATTTTATGCATCACCTACTATATATGTGTCATGATATAAGACAATAATAAGTCTTGTAACTACTATCATCTGCAGGGTATTAGTTTTGTCTATCTTCCTAGCTGTTGTAATGGCATTTGCCGATCGAACTCTAGTCAAGTGTACTCTAGTGTTACCAACCTACTTGCAGGTCTGCATATAATACTATTTTGCTTGTTATAAAGTTCGTTTTATATTTTGTTTCTTCACTAATTAACAGGGTCACTGTTTGATTTTTGCGTGCAAATATGGAGTTGCTCTAGCAGTTTAAGAACATAAAGAGGTAAATGCTTTATCATTCTAAAATGTCGAGACTGGTAGTGTTTGATGTTTAGGGCGTTAGATTTCAACATTTACACTTGTCAAGATCAGCATTATTCTTGTTATTCTTTACTTCGTATTCCTATTAGAGTTCGATCTCCAAGCAACCGAACATGAAATAGTTGTCTGAAGCCTATTTTCATCCCCATCTGGCTGTAAATGTTACCTGGTCTTGATAGGTGTAAATGCATCCCTTTCACAGTTCGGCTAATGTCTTCTCATTCTCTCATGATTCATATTTTTCTAATTGGTCCATACTCTGTCTCTCTGGATTCCTAATTGTCTCTGTAACTTATCATATTTTATTTTTTTTTGTATTTCATTCATCTATAAAGACTAAATTTTTATGTGTTTTATTTTTACCTTTTCTTCCATGTATTGTCTGGAATGTAGACTTCTCATTCAGTTAATGAAATACATGTTATTTTTTTCCAGAAAATCCCGGTTAAGCTTTTTCCATGGAGTCCATGTGATACAACTGCAGTTTATGCGTCTGATCCTTCTTGATAGTCTGGATCTACTGCTGGTTCAGTTAAGAAGCTGTACAAACATCGCTACCTGGAACTGGTGCTCTTTGGTAAAATTCTCCCTTTCTGGCTTTCCTTTTTCTGTTCTGCAATGGATTTAAGGCTAATAATTTCATTATGAGTTTGTAGTTCCTTAAGTTTCCCGGTAATTGTTCGTTTAAGTTCACCTAAGGATAATGCTATTGGTGTGGTTAATTTGATTGCCTAAAGCGTATGCAATCATGCCTTGTCGTGATTAGCTCATGTATAGATTGCTTCAAAAGTTTGGTCCTGTGTTTGGTCAACAAAGCAGGGTCAATATTGTGTACAATTACCCCAAGGATAATTATGTTGCAATGTTTTAGTTAGTATGTGAACAGATTGTTGTGTGTGTGACAGATACTTAGATTAGCATCCATGCAATCTTTTATTAGTAATCACTTACAGAATCTGAGCATGCATAAAAATTAATATCTGATGTCCCCTGTCCCCTAGCAACTATCTCCGTAAGTGTGTCTATTTTCTATTGTCAAGTGCTTCAGTTGAACATGGTAGTCTTTCTAACAGCAATATCTTGTGTGTGCTGAAGATTCTTGTCAGTGTCATTGTTGTGATGGCATTGAAACTTTTTGGGTAGTGTTAACAAGTGGATTGTGGCAATTCCCCTCTATAATGATGCAGTTAGGCTGCTGATTTTTTTGGTTGTGGGAACGGCAAGTGGGTTGCTTGCTTGGACAATCTATCAGTTTCATCTCTGTGGTTTTTAAGTTGAACCAGCCCAACCACTTCCAGTAATATTCCTGACTGATTTAAATCCACTTTGTGTTTCTCTCATCTCTTTTAGTTTTAGATATGGTGATGAATTCCTTGTCTCTGTATCTATTGATCTCGTTTTGTGTAAATGACTGACAGGTTAGTAAATTTTATGCCTATCTACAACCCCGACAAGGAAATAAAGAAGGTATAAGAAGAGCAACAGCAGGTAATATCACAATCAATAAAGCAAAACATCATTTCTAGTTCTTTTTTTTTTTCTGTTCCATTATTCAAATTGTGGAGTCTTAGTGCTCGTTTGTGGAGTCTTTAATTTCAGAAATGCTGTGATCGTCATGAGAATTTTAAGGCCTCAAGGGCGTACATTGTCAGGTTCATGGGACGACAAAGGCTTCAAGGGCATACGTTGCCAGTTTGACGTGTCAAAAATATCAATCTATACATAGAGAAATGGAACAAATTAAGGAAGCCCAATGCAAGTTCTAGGCACAATGCACTCGGTTAAATATTGGTTCTTGATCCAGCTGATTCTCCAACCATTGAAGATCCAGAAGCTGCTTAGTGCTTGGTTTTATGGTACTCCTTGTTTTTAGGTAGAAGTTACATGAGTATTAGTTTTCTTCATTATTTTAGAAGTGTTGTCTTTTAAATAGTTTAATCGGCAGCTATGAGTGCAATTACTTCATAAGTTCTCAGAATATTATCCTTTCTATATTATTTTTGTATTTTAATGAATTTCAAAGTCTACATTTGTTGCTGACTATTTTGGAAACAAACATAGTTGATTGCAAAAAAAAAGGTTTTCGCAGCGAATCTACTTTGTCTTCAAATAAAATTAAACACAGTTTATCCTCGCCTAAAAGAATTATTTCGAGACAAAAGAAAAAATATTAGTCTCCCAAAAAATAATTATAAAGACAATAGATTTCATCCCTGAAAAAAAAACATTACGAGACAAATAAAATTTGTCTATAAAATTTTTTACAACGACAAATATATTACAAACAAAAAACTAATTTTGCCACAATTTTTTTCTGTCACTAATATATTTTTATTGCGAGACCAATGTTATTTTGTCTATAAAATGAATCTTTGCAGACTAAATGCATTTGTCTATAAAAAAATTTGGAGACCAATTTTTTGTGTATATAAAACTGTATTTTAACTGTTGAAATGTTTGTCTCAAAAACCATTTTTAAAAACGGCGGTACCGATCATTCAAAGCTCTCTTTGGAGACAAAAACACTTGTTGTTAAAGTTTGATTTAAAGGCAAAGTACTTTGTCGCTGAAACTTATTATTAGGACAAAACTAAATTGTCATGAAAATATTTAATGAGAAAAAAAAATTATCGTCAGAATTAATTTCAATGACCTAATTTTTCAACGTTAATTTTGAACTTTGAAGACAATTTACGGTAGTCATTGAAAGACTTATACAACGACAAAATTTTTGGTGTCACCTAAATTATCTCCCGCGATCATAAAAAGTTTCCACGACAATGATTAGCCGACAATTTTTTTTTGTTCCAAATTTTATTTCGCGACTAAACAAGGTAGTTACGTGACAAAAATATTTGTCTCCGAATGCCCATTTTCTTGTCGTGAGTTGTCTAGAAAACGCTTCCATTACTATGATAAACAGGTAAGGTGAAAGGGGATCACCTTGCCTGACTCCCCTTGTTGGTTTATATGCAGCACAAGGTGACCCATTCAGAAGTATTGAGATTTTTGTAGTAGAAATACACGGCATGACAAGACTACACCATTCAGAAGAGAACCCCATTTGGATCATCACATCTTGTAAGAATGACCATTCTAGCCTATCGAATGCTTTAGACATGTCGAGTTTAAGAGCAAGATAATTTGCTTCTTCACGTTTATCTTTCATTGTATGCATTATCTCTTGGGCCGGATGGATGTTATCAGATATCTGTCTTCCTTGCACATACGCTGCTTGAAGTGGAGATATTATTTTTCCCATTATCTTCTTCATACGAGATGACATAATTTTGGATATTATCTTGTATGTGGTGTTACATAGAGCAATTGGCCGTAGATCTGATGGGAATTGCTTATTCTTTGTTTTGGGTATCAAAGAAAATAACAAAAAATAGATGCTCTTCAAAGAGACTTCTGGTGGGGTAAGGAAACTAATCTCAGAGGTTTTTACCCAAAGTCTTACTCTTTTCTTTGCAAAACTATGAGTAAGGGGGATTAGGATTTAGAAATGCTCATAAGTTCAACTTAGCAATGATAACAAAACTATCTTGGAGCGCTAAGCCGAACGAGAAGCCCTTTGGGTGTCACAGCTCAAACATAGATACTTCAAGATAACTTCAGCTTTCCACACTAAGATTCCATCTACAAGCTTTTGGATATGGAAGTGTATTAGCAAGGGTATTCACCTAGTAAAGCAAAATAGTATTTGGGAAATAGGAAATGGAAATAGTACCAATATTTGGGAGGATAATTGGATACCTAACTTAGATACAAATCTTAATGTTTTTAAAACCTCTAATAACTCTCACTTAACACTTGTGAAGGATCTTATTGATCCCATCACTAAGAAGTGAAACTTTACTTTAATTTGTGATATGTTCCCATAACACATTTCCAGAAAAATTAATAACATCAGAATAGACATAACTAAAAAAGATACCCTCAGATGGCTTATTGCCAACTATGGTATGTTTACTGTGAAATCTTTAATCTAGGACAACCTGACTCTTTTTGGAAAAAATTATGGAGTCTTAATGTGTCTCAAAGGATCAAAAATTTTGCTTGGAAATGTTTACAAAATGCTATCTCTACAAATCTGAAATTATCTAGTTTCATGGAGGATATTCATCTAAATATTTGGCTGTCAAGAGTATGAATCCATAGAACACTTAATTCTTTTTGTCCTTATGCCAAAACAGTTTGGGAAGCTGAACCTTATCCGGTTGAACTACATTTTGATTTAAAGTACTACCTTTATAGATGTTTGTAAGGAATGGTAAGGTAATGAAAACATAATTATACCCACATAAATCATACTGACTAAAGCTTGGTTCATATGGAAGGAAAGATGCAATAGAGCCTTTGAAACACAACAACAAACTAGTTCTCAATTAGCCTTAGAAATTCATAGATTCCTGGATTTCTGGTATAAGGATAATCCTTCTTTCAGAAAAATCTCAACAGATACAATTGAAGTTCCAAAGTGGAAACTGCCTAGGAGAAATCAAAAAAAAACTTAATATTGATGCTGCTTGGATTTCCAAGGATATACCTGCAAGTTTTTCTTTACTTTATAGGAATGATGAAGGAAAGTTCGATCAAGGCGGGCAGGTCAATCTCGACTTCTTCCCCGGAAAGCTTTTAAGCTCTAGGAATGCTACAAGGAGCTAATTGGGCGTCAGAGAGAAAACTCACAAATTTTAGTGTGGAAGGTGATTGTAAGAATTTGTTCGACTATCTACATGAAAGACCATCTCAAATGGCCTGGCAGAATCAAGTTATTATGGACGAAGTTAAAAGAGTTTTTTCTAGTTGTCAATTTTTTTTGGGTTTTTTTTTTATTCCTAGAACTGCTAATAATGTGGCAGATACTCTTGCAAAAGAGGATAAAACTTTCCTTAATCCTTTTGATTGGGTCAATGATCCACCTATTTGTATTTTGCAAAATTTAGAAGTAGATATATCTAATGCAAGGGATAGTTCATCTAATCCATCATTAGAAAGCTCTACTAACAAGGTTGTAAGGGTTACTAGCTCCCTAAGTTAGTCCTTTGAATACATTTGAATTTACAAAAAAAAAAAAAATTGCGGGAGAGATACACCTATTTTCCAAGATATAGGTGAGCGGCTATGGATCGACCGAGAAACACCAAAAACTGAGCATTTATCCCTATTCCTATTTGGCATTTTCCCTTTTGGTCGTCTCATAATGCTTTTTTTTTGTCAATAGAGAAGGTATATTTACCTCCCTACCTTATTTTTGTCATGTCCACTCATAGAAATTCTAATTTGCAGGATGTTAGGGCAATTCCTATGGCAGTGGCCAAATGAAAAATTTTGTTGAGCCAGGTGGATGGCCAAACTGGTTTTTACCCTATTGTAAAGCACTCGGCGGTTGATCATCAAGCGCGCGCATTTCAGACACACGCTGGCGTTGTCAGAAAAAACGCAGGCGTTGATAACCAAGGCGCTAGCGTTGGCGACAGAACCGTTTGCGTTGAAGACAGCAACACGGGCGTTAGACACAAAATGCCAACGGTCGATTCTCTAACGCCTATATTTTCAACGGTAGTATTTTGAAAACTATAAATTGCTTCAACCGAATTCATTTTCAGTCACGCCACTCCTATTTCCTTCTTCTAAAATTCTTCTAAATCAAAATTTTTTGATACAATATGAGCGGCATTTTAAGAAAAGCGGTCAATAGTGTAAAGAAGAGAAGAGACCGAAGAAATGAACAAAGCACCATGACCCCCTAGTTAGCAATTCGGGGTACGGGTAGTAGTTCGGGGACGGCATAGTACGGAATTATACGGATTCGGATAGGTCGGATTCGGTCAAAAATCCGGTCAACGGTTCGTTGTTCGGACGATGAGTTCGGAGCAGTATACATACCGCATATTCGTTTTATAAATGTGAGTTCGACACTTTAAGTTCGGCTTACATCTATGATAAATTGATAAGTATGATGACCTTATTACGAGACTAATTTTATTTGTATATGATTTATAAGATGGAAAAAAACATTTGGCGTGGTTATTTAACATGAAGTAAACAATTTAATCGCATAAATGTATTATAAAACTAGTTTATGGACTTTTGAACAAAAATCAACACATAAGACACTGGTTAAACAACTACTAATAGAAAATTTCAACTGAATAATGTTATTTAAATATAAAGTATATACAAAATCAAACAAAAACCAATCAACAGAACTCTGGTCAGAGAGTTACATATGGGAGCTCTTAGTTCGGAAATATCATTCGGATTCGGTCAGTTCGGATACGTTCGCGAATCATTCGTGAGGTCCATATAATCCGCGAACTAGGTTTGGAGTTCAAATAGTTCGGAAGTATCATTCGGATTCGGTCAGTTCGGATACGTTTGCGAATCATTCGGGAATGATACGGAGAATTACTAACTAGGCCGCGGCCTGCCACGGGTGTATATTTTTCTCAAAATCGGGAAGCAGAGTTTGCTTCGCCGAGTGTCGTTGTTTCTCCATCATTAGTCCAATATCATGTGTCGGGGCTTCAAGATCAGTCTGAGGATTATTTTAGAATGAGAGGTGGATTTTCAGACTTATAGGTTGTTTATGTAGTTTTACCCCCTCAAGTCTGAGAAAGGGTTGACAAATATCCCTGACGTGCGCTTTATAGTGTGAAGCCTAGAAGACACAACAACAGAATTCCGAAAACAATGGTAGAAAGGTGGTGGGCAACGACGCACACATTCTATTTTTTGGATTTTGAAATTGGTAAGCTTGTTTAACTTAACTTAATTATATTTTTTAAATAATTATTAAATAATAAAAAGAATTAATCATAGTTGATATTATACTTGTAATAGGAATTACGCCCCTTGATTTGTATTTCATTTGTGGGATCCCAAGTGGAATGGGAGAGCCGCCGTCATTCAACCAAGACGAATGGATATCAAATAGTAAATGAGAGACGCTTTTTCCCTCGTTTATAGATTCAGAATTACGTGAAGATTATATATAATTGAAAGGAGGTGGGATTAAATGTTCAACGTTGAATTATTTCCTTCTCTGACTATCCTGAACTCGAAAGGATGTTTATCTTATGGGTACTGGGTCATATATTCTTTCCAAACTCAACTTGTGTTGCTCTTATTGGTTGGCTTGAAGCATTAGAAGATCTTGACAAAGCACCAGATTACGACTGGGGATTTGCAATTTTAGCAGAATTGTACTGTGAGATGGATAAAGCGTCCATGGGAGGAGATGACTTCACTGGTTTCTGGGGCATCATAGAGGTAAATATCAAAATTATTATTTTTAAATTTAAATACTTTTTATGAGCAAATGTAGATAAAGTCAAAATACTAAAATTATGGAGTAATTTGCGGTATTGGTGATATACCTACTTAGTGTTAGTAAACCAATCCTTAAAGACGATACCCTTAGATTTCCAATGTTCGATATGTACATATCGACCAACTTAGCGAAGGACACTGGCACTGACGTCTCGGGTTCCAGTTTTGTTCAGAGGTTTCATCAGATGACTTAGAGCCACAACAACGTCGTCGTTCACCCTTACATTGATTTTCCTCAGTATGGCGCTAATGATGGACAACGTATTCTTGATTATTCTCTGCGTAGATTTGTTTTTTACACTCCATAATCGGAAAGAGGGGTTTGGTACCTGGGAGAAAGACTATAGTACCAACTGCAAGGTATATATCCAACTGCAATTAACCCTCTACAACAGATGCAAACCTCTAGATCAGATTTTGAAAGGCTGGGAAGAACCAATTGGGAGAGGTATGAACTAAATACACAGACGGATATTAGTGAAGCGCAGTATGTAAGATAGTACGAGTCGATTGCGAAGATTGTAATTGGGACACACAACACGTACATCTATGGGTTTGATTTCCCAGGGTTATCACGCCTGTCCCATGATGCAAATATCGTTCCTAGCCAGCCACCTCCAAAAGATCCATGCTTTATGACTTACCCCACCACGAGTGCAAGTTCTTCATCATCTTCGTCAAATATGCCCGAAATTCGTTGGGAGATGGCAAATATTACTTCACAAGGTGAGACAACCACGATCCCCATTGTTTCCGAAGATGTGGAACGTGAATATCCTTACTACAATGTCACTTCCAGTGAGGAAGAGTTGCGGAACCAAATGAACGATTTGCATTGGAAGAATCGACAAATGGAGGATATACACTTGAATGTGTGTCATAAATTGAACTAGAACACAATGTTTGGATTGAGTCCAACTATAAATGATGATGGGTGGCGGTCACAGTCTTCCGATTCCACCAGTAGCAACGAGATCATGGCACAATAGTGATGAAACAGTGGTGGGAGAAACACAAGTACGACAAAGTTCTTCTTCACCACACATACAAGAAAATACTTCACCACAAACTGTGCCTATATCTCAACCTCAAGTATTTCGAATAGATCCTAGACGCATTTCATCATCATTCTCGCCCTACAACCCAAATGATTTCTACAATGTTACACAACCACCACCACAACAACAAACATCTTATATGCTTGGAGGACCGAGTGCACCGAGTGCTTTCCAACAATCGCCTAGTGCTTTCCAATCGCCTAATGTTGTTCAAGCATCTTTATCTCCTTATGGAAATTTACTTAATACGTTGGCAATTGGGGATATCCTAGGTCTATCCATAGGTCTTGGAGAACTCTTGACTCTATAAGATAACAATATGAGAGCTAGCGATGAGAGACGTTAGAGAGATTGTTTGTAATTTTTAATTTTGATACATTTGTAATTTTAGTTTTAAAAGTACGACCGTCTGAATTAAATGAAATTACATATGTTTAAAATTAAGCATTTTACATTAGCTTCACTGAATTACGGCGGACTACATTAGCTTCAAAGAAGGGTTTGAAACTGTTCAACACCGTAATTAAAAATTTCGAAACATTTTTCAAAAGCCAAAGCCACATTTTTCCATCTTCGTCGTTCAACCAAAGATCTTGTTACCATCTCAGCATCAGTTTAAGCTCTTAGTCTATATCGATTGGCTTGTATGGTTAAAGAAACAAACTCACTTACTTCTTTCTTAATTGTATGAAAGCGATTTTCTACGTCGCATATAACACGAAGACTCGGATTACGGGTGTCACTGCAGAACCGTCGTGAATAACCGCCTTAAATTTACGCATGGATAGTTTGTTGAAGCAATTTGAGTAAATAAAAAACATAGTTTCTGCAAATAGATTCTTCTTCTTCTTTAGTATACGAGCGCGCGAACTAACAAGGGCCGAGACATTTTCAAGAATTGAAAAATTTTCTGAAGTTGAAGAATTTTTTCAAGCTTAGAGAAGAAGAGTAAACAAGACTAGATATATGAATGTAAATTTGGAGTTGAAATGGAGAGTATTTATAGAACTCAAAAATTATAGCAGTTAGATCACAAGAGTTTTAAGCCGTACAGATTCAGCCGTTGGCGCTTCTGTGAAAAACGCGGCGCTTTAAGGAAAAACTCTAGCGTGTGAAATAACAACTGGTGTTGCAAGGACAAGCGCCAACGTTGTTGGCTCTAGCGTCAGCGTTGGTTCCAAGGCCGCTTGGCCTTCCACCACGCGCGCGCTACATGATCCAACTCACTCAACAAACCAACAAATTTGTTGGTTTGTATATCCATTTTTCATGTTTGTTGAGTCCATAGTGGGAGAAAAATGAACAACAAACTTCAAGTTTGTTCATTCCATAGGAACTGCTCTTACTAACAGTAAAGGATCAATTGAAGTTTCTAAGACATTCATATTCCAGGATCAAGTTTCCCAAGCTTCGATATATTCAATTTCACTTTTTTCTTAAAAAAAAAAAGGGCTTCAAAGCGCATTTCACATTTCCTGTCCAACTTATGGCATGAGCAAGCAATACAATTCTTTGCACCTCATTCTCATGAATCTGGCTCTTCCCTTTGACGAAATATTAGGTGGACTAACACCATGTCTGTTTGTATCTGACTTGCGAACTGAATCTGAGTCAACCCCTGACTCGTCGCGAGTCAGATTGTTTGTTTTTTACTTTGAGTCAGATCTGACTCGACCTCTGACTCAGACCTAACCTGATTCGGACCCGTTTAAGTCAGGTAACAAATTACGCTTGACTCATGAGACCAAACCACACTGACTCACATATTTTTGAGTTAGTTGAGTCGGACCTGACTCAAAACAAATATATTGAGTCAGATCTAACTCAAATCACATGATTTCATTTAGATCCAGACGACTCAGATCCAGACGACTCAGATGGTGTAACACTCCAATTTTTAGTTGTACCAAGTTTTCTACTGAACTTGGTGAGAATATATGTCACTTAATTTTTATTTCTTATCGGTATACCTAATTTTCTAAGGTTGTTGTGTCGTACAAAATGCTTTCATTTTTGTTCATTTTAATCATATGCACGTCAAACAGTAATTGGTAAAGATTAGCACTTGAGAAAGTGATCAAAGCTAGCACAATGGTGCCAAAAACCACCCACATCCAAGTAAATCAATGAAATGCAACCATTCCAACCATGTGGAGCTTAAGTGGCCTAAATATGGATGATTTTCAGCAAATTTTCCTTTTGTTCTCGCTTTAATTTATTTGTCTTTAGCTAATAGCATTATAATCAATTACGAGTTTTTTGGATGGCCATGACAGATACACTAATTTTTAGAGCTAAGTGTAAACATTAGTCATAAATTTTAAATCACGGGATTAGTTATATTTAATAAGACATAAGATTTGAAATCTAGAAAACATTTATTATTTGTCGTGAACAAATATTTTATTTCCTCAAGTAACATGTTTCATATCCCAGAACCCTATGACTATAAAACACAAAGTACGTAGTAACCATTAACATTATACTAAGTATTCATTTTCAAAGGTTGCTTCTAATTCCAATCATAATGTCAAGATCATCATTTCTATCTTTAGGATCTGCTTCTGCCATCTTCCTCACACTGTTTATTTTATCATTATTCTATGCACAGTCAGTTGATGGTATTCGCTTAACTTTTAGAAAAAAGATTGTCTTAGTGGAAAATGATATAGATCCAAAAATAGCTTTAAAACTTCATTGCAGGTCAAGTGATGATGATTTTGGCGAGCATACACTATATTACAAACAAAGTTTCTCTTTGGAGATTTCAAATTAATATGTCATTTGTCAACTAAATTTATATGCAAATCAAGTTGGTATGATCCTAATGAAAAAAGATTCACCAAATGGAGTTTATGCTTACAAAGCATATAGAGACTATAACAATAATTGTGTAGATGAATGTTTTGGAGCATTCGTCGAGATGGTGGATACTATGGTAAAAGTGAAACAGATAAACGTTTTCCGTTTAAAAATATGTTTTCTTACAAATGATTGTCATTCCAGACTGATAGTGGATAATCCCGTAAAAGAATTTAATGGTGGTTTAATTTAGGTCTGAGTAATAGTTTTCGGGAGAAACTCATTGTCAGTCTAGTATTTTCGTTTTCCAATATTTAAATTTCGGTTGTTAAGAACTGGATGCTTCATTATGATGTATCGGGTTCATTAGAAATAATAATGATGTATTTGGCTCATATGTGAACCATATATTTATTAATAAAATTTATCGATAAATAAAATAACTATTATTATTGAAAACTTAATAAAAATTACCTTTGAAAGTGGCAATATATATATATATATATATATATATATATATATATATATATATATATATTATGTTGTCCTATAATGGTTTGATTTGTTTGGCGAAGACGTATAGGTTGTTACCTTCGAGTGGAATTCGGCTCATTACCATCTCTTCTTTAGAAGTTGATAAGTAAGTGAACAAAAAAAAAATTACATGTAAATTTTTATATTTATTAGCTCTCCGAATGTACAAATTTAATGGTTTCTTTAGTTTTGCAATTTTTCTAAACAAAGCTTGTCGGAATACTGCACTTCACCCGTAATTTGGATGGGAAATAACAACATACCTTGATTGCATTCTCGACTTTCCGAAAGAATAGATTAGTCTCCAGAAGATTCCTACAATCAAGCTAGTGGGCCTAAATTAGAATTCAATAGATGAATAACAACTGCTTGATCGCGTCGATGACACGACACCAATATGGCAGATATAGGAATCTGCTACCATTAACACGTTATAATATTAAATTTTAAAAAGTATTCATTTGTTGGATTTACTTCATAGATTTTATTTATGAATACCAAAAACTAAAGTTTTGGTTTTTCATATTTCTCCTTCCCTTCTTCTTCTTGTTCTTCACAACGAAATCAGACATCATAGATTTGATTTTTATGACCATAATTCTAATATCTTAAGGTCGCTTAATCCTTGATGTTTGTAGTAGCAGGTTTTCCCACACTACACCCCTTACTCGATTTTGCTTAATTAGTTCATTGAAAGTTGTATAATTGAGAATGTTTATTGATTAATTTCATGAATTGTCTACACAGGAAAAGTAGAATTACACTTAGCAAGTAAAACACTCTTAAACTTTCTCTCTCCTAATGACTTTCCCAACAATTCCAAAAAGATCTCCCCCCTCACAGACTCACTCAACCCTTTATATAGGGTGATACATAGTGGATGACAACTAAGCTACCCTTTATTTTCGGAAACGTCCCGCGAAGTGTCGCAGATGCACAAACATTCGCTTCTCGCGACACTTCTTAACCCTCGCCAGATCTCACGTCTTCTTTATGTTTTGCCTGTCGTTATTCATTGCGTCATTTATTTTAGCTTCTGCGACTCCCTCGCGATATCGTCGTTTATTAAACCCGCGAGCCACATGCATTTGCGATATTATGATCCTACATCTTGCCTCTTTTTCCTTGAATATTGCTTGAAGAGCGATCTTTAAGGAAAAATCATTGTTGTAGTAACCTTTGGTCTTTCTTTGATGAGGAACGAGCGGAAGAATACTGTACTTGAAAAGTACGTACTTGCCTCTATTCTTTTGCGAAGTTCCAAAGCTTCTATATACTGAAGTATCGTCTCCTATCTCTCCTCATATTTCCTCTGCGAAGGGAGGAGTATCACGAAAGTGATTCTTTTGATTTACCGCGATTGCTTATTTTTATTTGTTTCGATTTTTGTACTTTTACACTGATTTTGATTATTAATGTCTTTTCTTGACACGTCTCTTTCAACCGCTTATTCTTGACCGCTCATGTCTCTTCGCGCATTAAATGACCTCGTTTTTCTCGAGGATCTTTTTCCCTATATATAGTTTTCTTTTTCTCTTCTTTTCATTTTTAGTTTCTCTGCAATTTTTCTTTGACTCTCTTCTTCCGCAATTTGCGCTCCCCTCCAACTGCAAATCTTTTCTTCGTCCTTTCTAGCGCTGATCTTAATCCCCAATCTTCCATCCATTCCCATACTGATAAATGGCTTTCATCAATCGTGCATACAAAGCTTCTTTTGAAGAGGTTCAACAGAAGTTACTCGAGAAGGGTTTTACTCTATCAACCATTCCGATCAAGAATCTTCATCCATTCTTTCGCAAAAATTATTTTACGATCATCAATGTGATGATCAAAGGATTATAGTCTCGCTAGGTCAGCTTCTCGCGGGACTTCCCATTCCCTTATACGATCCGAGTTGCCTCTATTTTATGAAATCTTGGCCCATGAAAAATTCTCTGGTCATTTATCAATTGAGTGGCGATTGCATTCGCCTAATGCTTGAATTCGCGAATCGTGGTCTTTGGCAAAGGATCTTTATACCTCAACTCTTTGTTAGACACCCCGATTTCAAAGACTTGGAAATAGCTCTTTGAGAAGTACACCGTAGAGAACTTTTTTGAAAACTATTCAGGTGATAAAGATGGTTAATGCGAAGTCTCATTTGGGGCATTCGCTTTCGAAAAAAAAGAAGGATAATGTCCCTGAGGATAAATTGCTCATGCAGGATATTGATTGGCACCCGGGCAATAATACTACTCCTCGCCATTCCAAAGATGAGAAATGGTGGGTTGTACCCTTGTTTTTAAATGGTCCTTATATCGCGGGCCCGCACGTTCTTCCTGCGAATCTCGCAGGGTATCATCCTTGGGAATTCAAATGGCCTGATAAAGCAAATGAGGTATGTTTCCCATTTTAAATCTTGCCTTTGCAACTTTCTTTTTACATATGTTGAGTTTGTATAATTTAGGATCGCCAAATTGAGAAGAAAGTACAAGGATAATCCATTGGAGAGTACTCTGACCATACTTCGATCGCTTACGAGTGAAGTAAGAAACACTTCCTTTGTTATTTGAAACAATATTGTTGCCTCTGTTTCTTATCTTTAACCGTATGCGAAGGTTGGAGTTGAAAAAGCTTTAGCCGCGAAGACTAAAGGTAAAGGCAAAACTATCATTCGCAAGGGTAAATCTTCTGCTCCATTAACTAAGAAGCGAAAGGTTCAATCTTCTTCTCGTCTTAACTCAAGCTCTGAATCTTCTGATGAGGATAACCATGATTCGAATCTCTCTCTTGCTAAGGAGATTCCGTTGGCCGGCTCTCCTATGGATCGATTATCTAGCATCTTCTCAGACTCTTTCCAAGGAATGGGAGATGCTCCCCTAGCTTCCCTTTGCGGTACTCTCGCAAATGTGTGTAACGCTACTTTATTAGAAGGCAATGATTCTTTCAATGGAGCCTCTAGAATCGTGTCTCCTGACTTCTTGAACGCCCTTGGGTCTTTGGTATGTATGCAGTCACATTTCCCTGTTAATTTTAAATTTTTAAATATATATGTACTGACAATTTTTCTGTTTTCTTTCATAGGTTGGAAGAACTTCTTTTGTAGTTGCCTCAGATCTTGAGAGAAGACGCAACAATCTTGAAAAGAAGAACTCGCAGTTGAGCAAGAAGATTCGAGAATTAGAGACTGAAGCTGCGTCATCTCGCAAGAAGATCGCCCAGCAAGCTTCTGCCTCATCATCTTCTCCCTCAACTGGCTTTGGGTTAATCTCTAGTTTCACAACCAACGGGCTATCATGGGTTTCTCTTCCTTTTGGTACTTCATCTGCAGAGAAAGAAATAGTCTTCAGCTGCCACTTCTCTAACTGCGTCGTTCTCGCCAGACTCATTATTTCTTTATCATTAGCATCTCTCGCAAAGACTCTACTGAGCACGTTGTCATGAAAATCTTCAATGGTACGATAGGAGTGGACGATAGAGTTGCAATTCAAATTCTTAGCCTTTGTCCCGATTTCTATCACAAATGATTCCTTTCCTTCGCCGACCTTTGTTCTATGCATCTCTCGGTGGTGGTGGTAATGTCCGGCCCGTTTCTTCTCTCTTTAGAAAGTGATTGACTTTCCCTGATCAATCATCCCGAGAATAATTCTCTTTATGTTTCTACAATCGTTTGTTTGATGCCCATGGAAGCGATGGTAAGAACAAAACTCATGACTTCTATCGCCTGGCGGTGGTTCCATTCCCACGTTCCAAGGGGCTGGTACATTTTCCATCACAAGTATAGCTTCCCAGATCTTTTCCACACTAGCATTCAGTGGAGGCATCTTAACTGTTCCCATACTATCTCGTGGCTTCTCCGCCCTCCACGGTTATTTTGCCTTCGTCCACCATAAGTTTCTTGCACATGATCCAACCTCGAATCTTATTATTAACATTACGGTTGTAATAATTCCTTTCTCGCTCAAACTCTTCTTGATCGTGGCTTCCCATGGCTACTATCTTGTTGTCCCTCATGCCTTTCCTTGCCTCTTTGTCCTTGCGAAGTGCTCGCCAACAGTATTTATGAATTGAGGCAGCAAGCTTGCGTTCGCAGCGTTAGAGCTTGTGTTCGCGACTGGATAAGAATTCATTTCATTCTGTCTTTCTTCTAAGGCAATATATTCTTCCTGTAATTCTCGCAGATTCGCCATCGTGATTGTATTTTTGATTCTAAAAATTTGAATATATAACAAATTGGTCGCGAAGAGAGCATTCACAAATGAGAGGATGAGGTATCTTTCCTCAACACGTCCCCGCCATTTCGCTACACATGGTCCTCCATCTTATTGTCAACTGCCTTAAACTCTCACCAATTCTTTGTTTCAACCCGAATACATCTTCAATACTGGGTCGCGAAGAATTGTTACTTATGTATGCTCCTAGGAATGTGGCTTGTAAATGGTTGAATGATGTGATTGTATTTCTTGGCAGATCCTTCAAACCATTTTAGTGCTTCTCCTATTAGGCTTGACGCAAAATATTTGCACAAGTATAGCGTCATGATTCTCCCATTGCAACATGCATCTCATATAAGCCTTGATATGTTGTATCGCACGGGTTGTTCCATCAAAGATGTTGGTTAATGCGGGTAGATTACACTTAGGAGGTATTCCTCCTATTTGTACTTCTAGCGTGAAAGGATTCTTCGCAGCTTCGCGATGGCTTCGTCCGATTGTCTCCTTCCTCCTTCCCTTCTATTATTCAATAATCCTCTCATCTCAGCCGGTTCTCTTAAGATTTGTTCATTTGCTTCGAGTTTGTTTCTCTTTTGGTCTTTTTAGCTCGCTTCTCTCCTTCTTCGCTCGTGCCTATTTTGATCTTCTTGCTCGTTATTTTCTCCTCTTCTTTCCCCGCGACGCTCTTCTTCGTCTCTTTCGTCGGTCGCACGCCATTATATCGGTTGTTCTCTCTTCTTGGTTGCCTCTCAGCTCTCATCATCTGCACCCTCTCATATTCTTCGTTGATATTTCTATTGGTACGATTTTGTTCCCTTCTTCTTTCGCGGTTGTCATGGTTATTCTGCCGGATTGCTTCTTCCATCTCTTGATTTTCCATTTCTGCTCTTATCCTTTCTCTCTCGCGAGCTAGTCGCGCTTGTTCAATGTAGTGTCTCTCAATGTCATCCTCGATCTCTCGGTTTCTTCTCAATTCTTCTCTCCGTGCAAGATTATTCTTCCCTCAAAGAAATGGGTCATTCGGCCCTTGGAGTTGCATGTTTCCTTGATTTTCCCTATTCCGCTCGTTTTGAAAATTTTCGGGTGAGGAATATAACGATCTTCCATTTCTCCTCTTCTCTCGCCATGCTCTATGCTTGGATTTTGTGTTTCTGTTGGTTTTCTTCCTCGGTACTTTACTTTACATTTGGCGAATTCTCCCTCTTTCTTCCCTAATCGATCTCGAGCTTGATCTCGCACTACTTCTTGATCTTCTATTTTGCAATCTCATATTTTCCATCCTCAACTCATGATTCTGTCTTGTCAAGTTTGCTCGTTCTTACGCCTCTAGCCGTCTCTCTTCGTGTATTGTTTGTCTCAATCTTTCTAATCTTTGTGATTTCTTCGTTTCTGGATTGGTTTCTCCATTCGTCCCTTGCTCCCCTTGTCCATTGCTCACCCAATTCTTTGCTCCTCTTTCTCTCATCTTGAGAATCGGATCTCCAAGTATGCACACTTACTCTATCATAATCCACAGCCGCATTTGCTACCGGGGAAATCGGTGGTTGATTTTGATCTTCTCCATCATTTCTCATATTCATCCTTGATGATTCTCTGTTTCATTCCTCCTTTCTCAGCCAAATCTCCCACTTCTTCTTACAATCGTTGGTTGCCTTTGTACATTTCTTCTTCTAGCCATTTTTCTTTTTCTTTGAATTCTTGAGTATCACTCCAAATCTTTTCTCTATTAATCCAAATTCCTTTCGATTCTTTGCGTCAATTCCTGCTCGTCCCTGTTTCTAGCGCATATGTAGTAGCAGGTTTTCCCACACTACACCCCTTACTCGATTTTGCTTAATTAGTTCATTGAAAGTTGTATAATTGAGAATGTTTATTGATTAATTTCATGAATTGTCTACACAGGAAAAGTAGAATTACACTTAGCAAGTAAAACACTCTTAAACTTTCTCTCTCCTAATGACTTGCCCAACAATTCCAAAAAGATCTCCCCTCACAACAGACTCACTCAACCCTTTATATAGGGTGATACATAGTGGATGACAGCTAAGCTACCCTTTATTTTCGGAAACGTCCCGCGAAGTGTCGCAGATGCACAAACATTCGCTTCTCGCGACACTTCTTAACCCTCGCCAGATCTCACGTCTTCTTTATGTTTTGCCTGTCGTTATTCATTGCGTCATTTATTTTAGCTTCCTGCGACTCCCTCGCGATATCGTCGTTTATTAAACCCGCGAGCCCTGTCTGTTGCGATATTATGATCCTACAATGTTCTTTATGATAGATTTGCAATTTTAAAGAATTAATATTAACGATCAAACTTAGTTACCATTTAGGTTTAGAAATACTTCTCTTAATCGATCATAAGATGTTACTAGAATGAAACTCGTGTACTACGCAGGGTATTATGGGAATTGATCCCCATTCTGTGAGGCGGGGCTTCGCCCCGCACCCTTCCTTCAAGGGGTTCCAACTAACAACTTACGTATTGTTTAGAGTATTGGAGATTAAGAAATCATTTTAGAGCATCTCCTATAAAGCGTCAAAATACTTTTTTTAAGTGACATATGGGAATTTAGACCTCTATTTCGTATAAATGCATCTTCAACAGTTAGGTCCCACAAATTAGGATGGATGAAACACAAAATATGAAGGTGTTAAAGAAAGTTTTAATAACACCTTGGGAATGACCCCTAACAAATTCCATGTCATCAATTTTATTTTAAAAAATTAATTTTTTTAACACAAAATCATGCTAAAAAAATCATTTTTTGTTGTAGGGCTTTAGCCCACATATGTTGACCCAATGTAATAGCTAGGGTTCTATTCATATTCTATATAAAGGATACTATAGATATGTAATGTGGTTACCCATATCAATAAGAAATCCCTCTCCTTATCATCTCTTCGTCTTCTTCTCTATAATCCCTTTGCAATACGTTATCATGCACGAGCTCCAACCATGCTTTGATTTTTTTTTATTTTTTCCGATCATCATCAAAAAAAAAAAAAAAGTGGAAAAACACCGTCGCTAGTCATCCGATTTTGGTACCATTATTTATCATTTTTCCAATTATCCATTCGCTAAAAGTTCTGGGAATCTCTAACTCTGCCGCTGCAAAAAGACCTGTGGAACACAGAAGAGGATTTTGTTTTCTACGTTGGTGCACAAAGTAATTGAACACATCTCGGTATTCCTAAACTTCCATTTATTCAATTTTGTTTTCACTTTTCCTAACATGATTTGATTGAAAAAAAAAATGTTTGTTATGGTTATCAAATGATGTGATGTCTCCTATCCATTGTTATCACATGAATTTTCTTCTCTGAAAAAGGTGCTACAGTAAATTTTTTTAATATATATACCCTATATGAGATATATTATTATTATAATAGTTGATTACCCGTGATTCATTATTTTATATGTATGTACAATTTGATGTGTACATTTTCAAAACTCATCCATATCTTGTCTGTTTATGAATATAAATTATTATTATATTTTAATCTAATTGTCATCATATATATATTTTATTATATATTATTATATTGAATATTGGTGTTATGATTGCGCGTATAAAAGTTGGTATGTTTTGATTTTATCAATAGATGAGTGGAGATTATTTTACATGTATTATGTGAAGTAGGGTTTATGGATAAAGTTATAATAGAAAATGGTTTTTACTATTCTATGATTGATTGGTATGCTGTTAAGCGATATGTATTTGATGTGTGATATGATCCTCTATCCATCTCATTGTCTCTGTTGATGATTGCTCTTGCTTTAGTTTGTTGATCCCTTTCTTCAAGATTATTGACGCACTAGGTGCTAGTTTTGTAATGTAAAAGTTAAATCTAGATCTTGACTGATTTTAAAAAAAAAAAATAATAATAATAATAGTTCATTACCCATGAGAATTATTTAATAATATAATAATTTTTTGTTTTTATATTTTTGGTATTACATTTGTAACGTCATTTAAGTTGCATTTAGTGCTATGTATAATAAATAACTTAATTGATTGGTAGCATATCGATTTTGAAAAAAAAAAAAAAAACTGATTTTTTTTTTAAAGCTATGTGTAACATATGCATGTGTATTTATTGCGTGTTTATTTACGTTAACTCCTAAATTTCGCTTAATTAAGTTATAACACGTGATAAATCTTAATAAGCTAAGGATTATTATTTCTTTTCTAATCTTAATAAATATTTTCCTAATTTAGTTATCTAAATTGTGTGCGATAATAAATCCCGATTCTAGAGAGACAATAATTCTCCTAATTATCTTCCAAAATTTAAACAACTAATTCCTAGTATAACAATTATAAAATTTAAGTAACTAATTTCATAATTGACAAAAAGAGAATAATTATATCTAGCTAAATTTCCTAATCGTAACTCGTAAATCATGAAACACCACAATTAAGGAAGACAATTTCAATTAATAACAAATCAATCAGCAAGCAATAATAAAAATACATGCAAAAGAGTTATTAACAAAATAAATAAAAATTTGTTTCTATCTATATATACATGGATTGACCACTCCCAACACTACTCCATAATTCACGTTACCAATATCAATGTCAATTTTGACTAACTAAATATGAATGAGTAAAATAATAATAATAATAAACTCCTAATTATGTAATTAATAAATAAAAAAAAAAAATAACACCCAATAACATGAGGTTAACCTCTCTAGTCCTATGCCCTAATTAATTCCTTAATTAATACTAAGCATGCCTAATTAAGCCAATTATCCACCTTAATTAATGTCTAATATTTATTTAATGAAGGCAGAACCAATAACAATTGTCGAAATATTTTCATAAATACATAATAAGGTTTGCCAAGAGAAAATCTAAATCAAAATAGTGAATATAATTATGATTGTTGATCATTAAGAGTTTTGGTTTTAGTGGTATTTTATTCTCTTGAATATGATATTGGTTATAGTTGAATGGTGTCTTTTGTTTAATTGGTTGTATCAACTCAATTCCAATGTATTTATTTGGTTTAGAAGTACTTGAGCACCATTATTGGGTACTTGATATTTTCTTTCCAAATTTGAAATGTTCCGTGGGATGTAATCCACTGGCTCGACTATGAAAGAGTCGATATTTTCAAAAGATATGTTGCAAATAAAATCACATGTATCCTAATTTTTGTGGAAGAACTCACAAAAGATGATATGAGTCATAAAATTTTCATTTCTCTACTTCATCCATAATACTAATGAACTGGTATCTGTTGAAGTATCACAACAAGAAAATTATCTTTAATAATATATTCAACCTAAAGTAAGTGGTTGATATGTATAGTGAGATTCTCTTGGCCTATTGAGATAAAGAAATTTCTCAAATTAAGCTAAATTTAGCAAAATTGAAAATGGAACGAACCCAGAAGTGATAAGGGTTAGGCGTAATGACTCATATAAAGCATGTGAAAAGGGACATATATATCGATTGAACATGGGATCAGCTAAAATATAATTCTAGCTCCCATCATAAATAAAAGAGTTGGAAATGCACCTTGGTCATAGGTGTTGGTATATACAATATAATGTGTATGTGTATCATAGTAACAACCAATTTTCACATCAACTTTAATGGCAACAAGAACTTTGCTGGCCAATTGACTATCTTAAAGAGCTCAAAGATTGCTCATTTTTTTAAGATAGAACAAAGATGTAGCAAAATCTCTAGATGTACCAAGAGATAATCACGCCTTGTTAAATTCCCATGCAACCCGTGCAAATGGATATCATGTGGAACATCAAAATGATGAGAATGTAATTGATTGCATCTTTTATAGTCTCTAATATATTTGGAAGGAAATATATTTTAGAGAAAGTAATGAGTCAATCTAGTGCAATGTAATTCACTATAATATTTGGATTATTGATTCATATTGACTCAGATGATGAAATGTTGAAACTCGACTCATACGGGCTTTGGGAATAACCATAAAGAAACTTTGGTTGTGACATGATGATTGTTTTGAGAGAACTCATACAATATCACTTTATTTGAGTGAACGAAAATGGGAAAAGATTGTGAGAATGCAAAGTGACGACATATCTCTCAATAAGTGTTTTCTAAATTACTAGATGCACAACCCCCTTCCCATTATGCTTTTAGGTAAGAAATCATATCACTCATTTTTACAAAGTCTTGAGAAAACAGATCGAGACCATCCTAACATGCAAATGGTAAAAATTACATATTACAAAGAAAACAAGGTGAACTTTATAAAAATATTCATGCAGAATGCGGACCATTAAAGTGACTTATGGCTCTGGTGAATGTTTTAAATTTTTGGACTGGTTATAGTTCCCAAGAAATTTGCGTTTGGAAAACTACTAGCACATCTTTTACATGTAAGGGCTCACCAACCCTTGAAAATGCTAGCTAGTGCACATCAAAAGGACTTGATGGTTATTGCATATTTAATAGGATCAATGCAGAGCATCTTATACCCAATGGTCTCGCAGAGGCTACCATCAAAGGTTACAGATGGTGCCTAAGGAATAGGTTATGCGTACCAACCTATCTTTTATTCCTTTGGGGATACGCAATATTTTACGCATTTTACTTAATTCGTTTTTAGAACCCAATATTAGTCAACCTTTTCTACGTACCAGTTGGTAACTGAATTTAAGCCTGACGTTTGTGTTATTACGTATTTTTGGTTGCACTATATATGTGCCATTACGAGTCCACATCGTACTATGATGGGTCACGAAAATGATTAAGTAATTTTGTTGAATATTTACTCTCAACAATTATCCGCATTTTAAAACCTTTGGCAGGAGATCTCTTACCGCTAGATTTGCGGTTTGTCACTTTAGTGAGACAGTCTTCCCGTCGTTAGGGGGAGATAAGAAAAAGTATTTTCTAAGGGAATGACAGGAATTTTCGTGGTGTGTTCCCACTGTGTCACATATTGATTCTTGTACTCCACAAATATAAATGTGAAGTGACAAAGAATAATCATTTTTCAGAATGTACACTGATGTCGCTAAAGTGACAAGATCACACATACCAACTGCAAATATTCCTGCAAGGTTAGAAATCCTCAGTATGGGGTACACCATAGACTAAGGTGTTGCAACTACACTTGGTGGAAGTGTAGTTGAGGCCGTGGCTCCATAAAGGAAGATGGAGAGACCACCAAGTTCGATCAAAGCTCACCTAGAAAGGAAGTAGATGAGTAAGGCACAACCTAATTTGTATCATTAATGAAAGCATCTCATTTGATTGTCTCGACTATGTCCATGAATCAATACTTGGAGGACGCTCCGAAGTTTTAAATGATTCTAGAGAACAATGAAATCCTGAAGGATTATGAGAATGCACATGAGTCAACGGAAGGATCATGTGTGCACAATGATGATATAATCCATAAATAGTTGCTCCAGAAGTAGAGCACAATGAGATCGAACCATGCTTTATTTTGATTAATTTCAAATAAATAGCATATTTGCCCTACACAATCCAGGTAGAACTTAGTTCTTTGGCAAATATACGGGTATTTGGTGTGGTAGTGCTAACCAACCAAGTGTAAAGCCTATTGGACATACATAATTAATTTGTCATAAAGCATAATGAGAAGACAAGTAGTATTAAAGTACAAATACTCGCCTTGTGGTGCGAGGTTTCTCATAAAGCCACGGGATTGTTCTCTTGTAATGAACGTTATAGAGTTCCGCTACTTAGTTAGCTTGGTAATTTTCAAAAGGACTTGAAATGCAAAGCATATGTATGTGGTTGTTACATATCTCTCCGAAAGAATCAAGAGATAGAAGATATTTACAAAAGTGCGTGATAAACTTTTGTTTCCCAAATCAAATAACTCTAAACCACAGAGTACGTTTACAATTAGATAGAACGTTCACTTATAGATTGATGCATCAAAGGAAGTGGTATACTCGTCTAAGTGGATATTTGATTTGGAGGGGATAGAAAAGTAAGTTATTTTTTCCTTGCGTGTTCATAATAAAGTTCTGATTTGGAATTGTAGCTATTTATGTTGATGTTACGAGACATGATGTGTACTCTTGATGTAATAAGAGACCTTAAAAGCTATTTAAAATCCGAATTTGAGATGAAAACTCTAGGGAAAGCTCGATCGAATCCGAGCTTGTGGTATATTATTCCACCGGTTGCATATGTCTAAAGTTGTCAGGCAAATTAACAAAGACATGCATCCTGATAGCACTCCCATGATTAGTCGAGGTTCAAATGTAAGTATGTGACCATTTAAATCTAAAGGAAGATGACGAAGATGTGTTGGGAGATGAAATTCCCTTATCTAAGTACAATAGACGCATTGTTGTACTTAGTATAATAATGTACTCGATTAAATTTTACATCCTCGGGGAACTTGTTAGCTAGATATAGCTCGCGCCTACGCAACGTCATTTGAATGGTATAGAGAATGTAATCATGTACTCAAAAGTAACCATTGACATAAATTGGTTTTATCCCTACAAAGACATTAAAAGGAATGCTAATGAAAGTGCAATCCAAAAAGTTGTTGATTATGAAGGAACAATAATCTCTTCCCCAACAAAAGTAATCAGAGGGAGATATGGTAGATTATTTTCTAGGTTATTACCGATATTCGGTTTGAAAAGTACATGACTAAAGGAACTATGCGGAACAACTCGAAAGTAATCAAGGGGAGATGCCGAGCATCGGGGGAGGATCCAAGGATATGATGTCGACATATTTTACTTGAAATTGAAGGCTGTGTTGTACTCTTTTTCCCTTCGATCGAGAATAGTTTTTCCCAAAGGGTTTTGTTACTCGACAAGGTTTTTAGCGAGACAACACTAAAAGCAGCAAGTATGTTGAACGTTGAAGACATAAAGATCGCGTGGATATTACCGAAAATATCTGAATCAAAGAAATGAAATGCGATAATCTGTTAAGCAACGTAACTTCCAGAATCAACAACATGGTCTTATAAACATTCAAGTCACCAAAGTAAAGTGTGATAAACCCCTTCTGACTGCATTAGACTAACGAAAATTGTCTGACATCAAGGGGAGCGTTTAATAGTGTGTTGAACTATTTTCCTTCACCGAGGTTGTTTTTTCCTACATGGTTTTATAACTCGGCAAGGTTTTTAATGAGACAACAACAAACACCGGGAATGTAATTTCCTAACTAAGGCTATTGTCTTTCCCACGAGGATTTTCTGCCGTAAGAGTTGTGATGCAACTAGTCAACTTCAACAGAGCAAAGTGATCATCTGCAGCGGATCACCTTTACTTGCATCTGTCACGTTGTACTCTTTTCCCTTCGTCAAGGTTTTATCCCATTGGGTTTTCCTTGTCAAGGTTTTAATGAGGCAACATATTCGAGTCTAACTATGTTCTACATTTGTGTAATATTGTACTCTTTTTCTTTAGTTCGGGTTTTGTCCCTTTGGGTTTCCCTGACGAAGTTTTAACGAGGCAATTAACTTAGACTCATCGATCTTTGAAGATCGTATTGCATGTGATGAACTACATGTAAAGTACGAGACAACATGTGAAGTACTACATGTGAAGAGGCTGTACCAAGGTTTTTGTTCCTTTGGGTTTTTCCTTGTCAAAGTTTTAATGGAGCAATTGTCTTAGACTCGGGAAGTCATCAAGGAGAGAACTACATTTGAAGACCTACATCCGAAGCATTGTATGTGAAATCTTTTTGCGTATGGAGTTTTATTGGACCGCACAAGGGGGAGTGTTGTAGGGCTTTAGCCCACATATGTGCGAGCCCAATGTAATAGCTAGGGTTCTATTCATATTCTATATAAAGGATACTATAGATATGTAACAGGGTTACCCATATCAATAAGAAATCCCTCTCCTTATCTGTCTGTTCGTCTTCTTCTCTATAATCCACTGCAATATTTTTATGCTTATCCAAATTTAAAATACATAGGCTAACTGCTCATTAATTAGTTAGTTTTATTTTGGAAATATAAATTTTCTCTCGAAAGCTATTTGAGTAAATACTTTAAATAGGTTCCTCTAATAAATATAGTTCTACATTCCTTAATTGCCCTTTTATCTCTTACCTTATTTGCTAAAATGATGAAAGAGAAACTTCCATCGTTTAGGTTTAGGGAAATGCTAGAAAACGCGCCCTTTCCTCGCTGCTTCCACGCGCTCCGAAGTGGCAAAAGACGTGGCGGATAGACGTGGATTTCTAATATCACACGTAACTGGTCTTGGAAAGAGAAGAACACGTATTTTATTCTCTTTTTCTCTTTACTCTTCTTCTTCTCTATCTCAGATGAAAATGAATATCATAGATTCAAATAAGCTTCCTCAACTTAAAAAAAAAAAAAAACTTACAGCCATTTAAAATGGAATCTTTTGGTTTGAGGGATATTGTTATCATTGGTTTGTTTGAAAATCACAAGGAAAAAAAACACCAAACAGATCCATATTTAGAGTTATGGTTTTAAGGATTAAATCTCTGATTTCCCATTAATAAGCTCACCCCATTACCAAAATTTTTTTCTTAATAGAACCATCTCGATTTTTCTCCGTTTCCGATTTGGGTTTTACTTGTACTCCAAAACTCTATCACAAAATCTCCGAATTTGTAGTTATTTTGATTCAATAAACAGATAATCGACCTTTAGGATACCCGACTGATGAGAAAATGAAGTAGCAGAAGAAGAAGATGAGAATTGAAAATGAGGAGCAACTGATGTACCATTCCGTTTGAAGAAATATCATCAGAAGGAGAATTGTTATTATTTGGTGAAGAAGAATCAATTGGATTTACGCCCATTGATCAGAATCACGAGATTCAAAATGCTCGTATGAGTCCAGAAATGTTCAACAGTAGCAGCAAATTTTATTTGATGGAAGCTGTTTTAGCAGAGCATAGACATAAACTACAATCAGTATATTGTCACTTGTAAGCAAGATAATTACAATCAGTGAATTGATCTATTTTTCACCCATTTTATTCAATCAGAGTTTAGATTATTCAAACCCCAGATTTCTAAAGTTGCAGAGGATTTTTAATTCAATACTCTATTTATTTCTCTCTCTTGAAACTGAAACGTGGATTGAATAAAATCCTAATCGCCTACCACGTCATTGCACCAGCTCAGTGTGCGTGAAAGTGGCGAGCAATTAGCGATGCGCCTAGCGCGACCTTTAAGTACTTTTTCTCCATCACGTCTCTTTCTTCCCATTACAAAAACATAAAAACCAACAGAGGAAAGCAATTAATCTGTTATATTAAGCAATTAGAGGGAAGTTTAATCCTTGAAGGTTATATGTGACATTTTGAATAGCATTCCATGATAGTTTGTCAAAGACTATTTAGGTTTATTTTGGAGTTTCTTTTTACATCTAAATTTTTTGGGACTTGTTCGTGATTTCCTATGGCAAATCAAAATAGGTTGCTTTTAATGGGGAATTTTTTTTAAAAGAAGATTACTGATTTTGATTGATTCTTTTTTTTTTTTTGGAGTTTTGAGATCGAATGGGGTGAGAAATTAATGATTTTGATTATTTATTTTTTCCTTTCCTGGAATTTGATTAATGATTTTGATTAATAATTGATTAACTTCCCTTGATTTCCTCTCATACTACTGGCAAACATAGCTTTTTTGATTGATTTTTTTTTTTTTTAGCATTTAGAATATCCATTATCAGTTGTAGGTTCTAAAAGAGGGTGAAGATGACGATGAGTTAGAGAGATACAAGGAGAGCATTAAGGGCAAATAAAATTAGTTCATATGAACATTCCCAAGCAATCCATTCTGCAGTCTTTTCACATTTTTGGCAGTCTCTCCTATGACGCATATCATTCTTATGCTGTAATGAAAAGTATTATTCACGGTTAATAACATCTTAAGACCTGGTACACCAGTATTAACACCAGTTCTAATATGCAGTGGATTTTTTTGTACATAAAAACCGTGAATGAAGCCTTATAAAATTCTAATCGTCCAACATGGACAAATTACGTTAAAAGTAAGTTTTCTAAGTTAGAAGTCTGCTACTCAAAGAGGCAGACAACCTCTTCATTGCCAATCTAGCTTATATGAAAATATGAAAAATACTCTAAGAGCAAATCCTATGGGTAGTGTAACCCTTTCATTTTGAAAGGGTCACTACCAATTTGGCCTAATTTGCTCCCACTATGGTAAGTGAAAGGGTGTATTTTGGTCCCAAAACGTTCAACCACTCGTTCGGTTGAGCGAGTGGTTGGTAGTGTAAAACTTTACGGAGACATGTCTCCGTAAAAGAAAATAACAATAAACGGGAGACTGTCTCCGTTTAAAATAAAAGAAATTTTCAATCTCCACCAACAAAACAACCCCAATTCATTCACCCGGCGGCCTATATCTCGACCAACACTGACTTGAGAATTATTTGCCATTCATTACCTCGGCTAATTTGATTCAACCTAACAACCCACAGTAATCACTATTCCTCTTGCCTCACATTACCTCCGATCAATTGACCCCCAAATCTCCATCGATCAACCTAACAACCCACAGTTCAACCTAACAACCAAACAGTCACCATTTAATCAAGACCGAAAATTAGGTCAAAACCCATTGCAATCAGCTACTTATGAACTCGTTCTCATCTGGATTTCGGCTCAAAGACAATCGATCAATACCCCCAACCCGGTCTTGCTTGGGTTGCTTCTTTTCCTTCTCTTTTAGCATTTCTCCGAATCTCTTGTTCACGGCCATGGCGGCAATATCGATTGCTACTTCTTCGTTTTCTCAATTCCTCACTGTGGTTTCTCTATCTCACATAATAGAAATGGTTGCGTTTGCTCGAAATGATGCTCAGATCAAAGAGAAGATGGTTTTCTTGATGTTGCATTAAGAGAGAATGAAATGTAGTGGGGAGATGGACACGTCTCCCGTTTTCATTTTCTTTTAAAACCTTACGGGAGACTGTCTCCCGTAAAGTTTTGAAAAACTTTCTTACGGGAAACAGTCTCCCGTAAGGTTTTCAAAAAAAATTTCTTACGGGGACAGTCCCGTTCGGTCTACTTTGTTTTTGCTCATAGTGGCTAGACTCGTTCATATGGGTGAGTAGTCTTCCATATGGGTGAGTTAGTCTCACTTTGGAGACTACCCATAGGAGATGCTCTAATAAAAAAAAAAAAACTATGAAAATCATAACCAAAATAGTTTGGGCCTGATGTGGAGTCACATGGGCTACCGTTGCGCCATAAATCTGTGGTTTAAAAATACTGTGAATTGATTTACATTAAAATTGATCGTCTTTTAAATAATTCTTACAAACATATAACGTTCAAGAAGTTATAGAAAAACAAATTTTAAAGTGACAACTTAGCTATAATGTAAGCCCGGGCATTCCATAAAGTACACCCATATGGGAACTCAAAATTATATTGAGAATTACAATAAAAGTTGAAATGTAAGCCGTTGACATGGAAATGTTCTTGCAAAATGAAAATCCCTCAAAACTTAAACTAATATCAGTATAAATCAAATGAATCGACCCATATGAAGCCTAAAAAACCTCATTTGATTGGGGGCCAATGATATTAATTGGGGGCCTCCCACTAGAGGACAAAAAAGGTCACCGAAACCTAATTTGGGTCACCCCTTCGCAAATTTATTTCTAAATACTTAAACTACCCCTGAATGATTAGTATTAAAACTTAATAAAGTTAATTTATTTTGTGTGGTTAGATTATGTTAGATTAAAATCAGATTTTAGAATATTTTTTTTTTGTGAGTTGAGAAGAAGAAGAGGAGGTTTTAGAGGAAAACTTTGGGTTTTTAGAAATGAGTCATTCAAGTAGGGGAAATGATGTTGGAGAAGGTTCAAGTAACAAAGATGATTGTGTTGATGGTAAGATTATCTTAAATTCTCCCATGGATTGGATATATCTCACAACACAGAGAAAGAGTCGTCAATGTCGAGGGATGTATACCCCAACGACTCTATAAAGTCGTCAATGTATTGACACCAAAAATAACGACTCAAAACCGCAACTTTTCCAGGCTATGAAAAATCGTCAGGGTAATATGAATCATTCTTATCCCCTGCCTTCACTTGTCATTCTTATATTTGGAATAATTGCCGATATTATCAATTGAAATTATCCATCTTGTAGAACAGCTAAAGGATACGGAGATATTCCGGATACAGCTTTTTGGTTAAATAGGCCCTAGATTTAAAATCCTGGGTCAAAAAGACAAGTAAAATATGACTCCGGTTCAATTGACCAAGAATTCAATTTTCTTGGTTTTAATATCCCGTTTGTCCATCCTGCCCAAACTAAAACTGATTTATGCAGTGTTAAGTTACTGGTATACCCCTGACTCAAAAACATAAAACAAATCAATATAGAATAATACTGTTTCACTTTGGATAAAAAAACAGGCTCCAGGAGCTATTATCAATGGTAGATCAAGTTCGTTTTTCTGGTAATATACTGCAGTTCGATCTAATAGCCATCAACCTCTTCAATCGATTAAAGGTGAGTTTAAATTTTGGGATTTTGATTTTGATTCAGAAATTGGTATATCGCTCCTCCCTTCTTCTTCTCCGGTGATTTTCACTCCTCCGTCGAAAACTAAAAAAGCATGATTAATCTACATAATATGAGATTTTGTTGGGATATAGAGGCATGGGTTGGTTTGAATTCGAGATGAAGGAAGTAAACGGAGCTGCTAGCTGTTGATCGAAAAAGATTTTGGGAATTTCTTTGCTTGGCGTCTTTCTAGGTCACTAAAACAGCAACAACGGTGGAATTTAAATTAGGGATTTCTTTACTTGAACTGTAATTGGTCCGACAGTAGAAGGACAGTGATAAAAGATGTAGATGATGAATGATTTAATTAGATGGGTCAAATCGACTTTCAATTATTCAATCCAGTAATGAATCACTAATGGAGAAGAAATTGAATTATATTGTGCTTCAGAATAATTCAAAAGGGAAAGTGCTTTATTTGAATATTGCAGTGAGGATGTTTTAGGATCTATGTATTGATTATGAGTCCTGGGTGTTTATCAAACTTAACATTGCAGCGAAGTGATTATGAGTCCTAGGTTTTGGCCTAAATGCACCCAAGTGATACTTTGGCCTAGATGCAACTGTGATACTTTTTGATGAACCTTGTGCCACAGTTAATCCAACAACCATAGTTAATAATAACAGTACAAGTTTAGATTTATCCACAAAAAATACAAGATGCACTTGAGTGCATAATACATATTCTAACAACAAAATAAATTTTGGTCGGGTTGCACCCGGGTGCATAATGTATATATTTTTGAATTTTTTGTTATTCCATTTTTTTTACTTTGATACTTGTTTTTGCTTGATTTTTTTAATAGTGAAATGGTGATAATGGTTGTGGACTTATTGTTTGAGATCAACAACTAGTGATTTTGGTTGTGTATGGGTGATTACTAGGATATACCTAGATTTATCCACGATGTACACAAGATGTACCTGAGTGCATAATGTATATTTTGACATAAAAATAGATTTTGGCAGGTTGCAGGAGTGCATGATGTATATTTTTGATTTTTATAAGAAAAATGTTTTGGCAAAGTTGCACCGGATGCATCATACATATTCATATGGAAAATAAATTTTGGCCAGGTTGCACCTGGGTGCATAATGCATATTTTCATATGAATAAATTTTGGCCAAGTTGCACCTGGGTGCATAGTGCATATTTTATAGGAAATAAATTTTGGTCAGGTTGCACCTAGGTGCATAATGTATCCTCGGCCTGGCTTAAATTTTTTTTATTTTTTTTTTTGAATTTCATATCAACAATGGATCTTGTTTCGTAGAGAATTTCGAGCCCTTTCTAAAAATATAAATTTCATTAAAATCCAACTTATATTTCGGAAATTAAGACATTTCTCGCGATTAATTTTAATTGTAGAGAGAGAAAATAAATAAAAGAGAGAAAGGGATAAGAAAAAGAATAAAGTTTAAAGCAAAGGGTATATATGGTAATATTTCCTATGTCTTTTCACACAGGACACATATTTTTCTGAAAGTCAATTCTTTCATGACTTTATGGCCTATGGTCATATAACCCATTTTCCGGATACAGCTTTTTGGCAAAAATTTCTAGTGCTGCTGTTGAAGTAATCTCCAAGGAAACCATTAAACCCACAACTCCAACCCCATATCAACTTAGAAACTTCAATCTATCACTTCTCGATCAATATTGTCCTCCAGTTTATATTCCAATCATACTTTTCTACCCTGTGGTCGCCGTCGCTAATAGTACTACCGGAAGCAAGCACCATGAAGATATTCATTTGCTTAAGAGGTCTCTCTCTGAAACGCTTGTTCACTTTTATCCAATGGCCGGTAGAATGAAAGAAAACATTGTTGTCGACTGTAACGACGAAGGGATTGGTTTTTCTATGTGTGACTTCATGATGCAGCCAAATGAATCCTTAAATTTGCTTCTTCCATCTGAAGTCGTTTCCATGAAATTAGTTAAGGAAGCACAGGTGATTGTTCAAGTGAACATGTTCGATTGCGGTGGAACTGCCATTTGTTTGTGTATATCACACAAGATTGCAGATTTCTGCACTATGAGTACATTCATTCGTAATTGGGCAAGCACCACCAACACAGCTCGTTATGAGGGCGCTATTGCTTTCCAAACCACAAATCCTTCTTTCGACTCAGCGTCACTCTTCCCGCCTAGGGAACAATTGGTATCTCCATCAGGGGTGCCACCCATGCCCGTTTCCTATCCCACAGAGGATATCAGAGGAGATAAAATTGTCAGCAAAAGATTTGTGTTCGATGCTTTAAAGATAACATCTGTACGTGACAAGCTACAAATACTGATGCATGATAACTACAAATATTGTAGGCCAACAAGAGTTGAGGTTGTTAGCGCTTTGATATGGAAGGCAGCCAATATGTCCACTCTGACTGGTTCTTTATCAACAGTAAAACTTACGGTGAACTATAGAAAGAGAATGAATCCCCCGTTACTTGATGTGTCATTTGGGAATCTTATTGGGTTGGTTACAGTGGCGACAAAAATTACCACCAACAAGATGAGCATTAGTTGGAGTAATGAGGTTGAGGTGCAAGAGGTATTTAATCAGCTAGCTGAATTTGTTGCTCAGTTGAGAGGAGAAATAAATAAGGTAAAGGGTGCTAAAAGTTGCATCGAGAAAATGTTTCTGAGATGTGTTGGTGATTATGAGAAAACTAGTGCTGGTCCTGAACGTGAAGGTTTGGCCTTGTTGATGACTAGCTGGTGCAGGTTCGGATTATATGATGCTGATTTTGGTTGGGGAAAGCCAATTTGGGTAACGACTGATCCATTTATTGGGCGGAACAAGAATATAATTGTCATGAATGATACGAAATGTGGTGAAGGAATAGAAGTGTGGGCGAACTTTCTTGAGGATGATATGGCTACCTTCCAACTTCACCTAAGCTATATACTCGAACTGTTTTGATGTGATCCAAAGTCATTTTACTATTCGATCACCTTTTCCTTGTCAAAGTCATTTATCCCCAATAAAGTTAGTAGAAACATGATATAATTAGCAGTGTGTGAGCCTGAGTGTGTTTATACAGTGTCATCTAACACTATGCCCTATAATCTAAGTGGGAACTGAGACGAGACAGTGGATTGAACCCAAGCACTCTCAAACTGTAGTGCCTTAGACAAACGGAGCCATATCAACCTATGTTGATTTAATCTTTCAAATGGTAACCAAGTACTTAATTTTCCTTGCCACCTGCAGTTGAGGAATCAATTCACTTGTATTCAGTTATCTCCACCATCTCATGATCTTTTGGTTGCAAACATAAAGACCTGCGACTACGTATTACCAAAGATAAACTAGTTGGTAATGATGGTTGTAATCTTATATTTCGTGGAGAATTGGTTTACATGCTCCAAATTTATGGATTTATATGAATATGATTTTATCTTCAAATTTTGTTTTGTTTTTTTTTTCTTTTTTTTTTTTTGTCTCTCTTTTTATATCATCAGTCTCTCATTAGAGAAGCGGCCCTCATACAAATCAAACTTTTACTTAAAAGACATGAAAACATTTTCAAGATGAGTTTTTCATTTTCGGTTGGTTGTTAACAGAAAACAACAGACGGACCTTAACATAACCTAATAATCAAGGGCCCAAACCCAGTCATTTTCTCAACATTTTGAGCAATTTGTTGATTCCTAAGCTAGCCTAGCCATTTTCAGCCTTTAAGAGGAAGTCTGAACTTGCTTCCCAGTTTGGTGCACCACACAGATGCGCAAAATGATGCAAGAATTTGGAACCAACGTGAGATTATGCATCCAAGATACTGAATTATTTCAACTTCTCTATCAGCCCTTTGGCTTTGTGAGTGTGAGAGCTGTATACTGTATAAAGATTTGGAGGGCCGAGGGCCTCTCTACAAAAGTTCTCTGTACTAAAGGATTTGATTAGTTAGAATTTTGCTAGTGTTCAACTACTCCTTGATATCAATGGTTGACCTGCATTGCCCCCATACTCATTTGAATAACTTGTCCGCAGCTAGTTATGAATTATAATGACCCTTGATCCCAATGGATAAAGTTCTATAAATACATTATCATGAAACCAATATTGAATAAGTGATGGCATATGTCTAGCATATTGTTTCATTTTATTTCCACTTTGGACCCCAAAATACAACCATTTCTGCCTTTCTCCATCCTCATTAAGGATTGCCTCTACGTGAGGCCATTTGGTAGTATGTTTACAGATTCAAGAAAGTAATACAGAACTACAAAGATTGATGACTGAAATCTGAACTAGATTTTCAGATAAACAGAATAAAAGCTGGAAAAAAATTGATGATGGTCCCCTTCCCTACTGAATTCAGAATTACTGTTTACTTGTCCTCAAGGTGGATTCTTTCAAATTCTTGGGTACCAAAAAACAAAAGTGAAAGAACCAGTGGTTCTTAACCAAATACCCTATGAAATGAATTCAGCCTCCTTAAGTTTATCCTAAGATATTCACAAACTAAGTCCCATAACAATTTTGAAGCTCTGTAATCAACACACCCAGATGCTATGATCATAATAGTGTAGTAGTGTAAAAGAATACTCCTGCAAACGACCCGAACGGCCAAGGTTTCCGATGATTGCAATTTAGTTGTACTTGAATTGAATGGAGTCCGGTTGTAGTTTTGTGCTTCTAAACCAACCAAAATTCAAGATAATAGTTCAGCTAACACTTCATCCATTAACGAACCCATAATCATAATCTCCATTTCAAATACTATGTCTTCATTACTAATTCTCCATTGTCCACCTTTCTCCATCTCTTTAACATGGATTTTTCTGCTATCTTGAAGACCCCAGTCTAATGGGTCACACAGTCCATTCATCCAATTCTTGGCTAATCTCAACAACTCATTGTCCAATTTCTCCTCACTTCTTTTACTCATTACCACCCTTTCACTTGAAGTATTTTCAATGATTTCATCTTTGAAGAAATCAAGCAAAAGAAGATCTTCAATACTATTAACTGACTTGAGGTTCTCATCATTTCTAGCCGTTTCTTTGATGGTACATTGAAAGAGCTTTTTCGCTTTTTCTTCTGCTTTGGACATTTGATCTTCTTCTTCTTCCTCCTCTTCCTCTTCTTGTTGTTCCGACACTGATGATATAACATGTGAACTGTTACTTGTGAAAATCGATGATGCGTAACTATCACTTGGTGATTCAAGAGAATCATGGCTCAGTATAGCTTCAAATGATGCAATTCTTTTACTTAAATTGATAGGGTCTAATTGGCCAAGGCCCTCGAACCGACGGATTTTCTGCATAAGCTTTTTCTTCGATTCTGTTAACCAAAATAACACGACATTAAATTGCATATATACGGATTCGAATGAGATTGATGCAGGAACATGTCAAGTTGCATATCATAATTTTGGACCACATCAGTTGCCAACATTGGCTAATCCGAATTAAATGGTCTAAATCTAGATTTAAAGACTCCAAATCTGAAGTCTACCATGAGATGGGCTGGCTACTAAGAGATCCCTACCATGTGATGTAAACTGTAAAGGGTCATTAGCATTTAACTCCCAATGTGATATGTCATTTACAGAGTTACCACATGCATACATTAAAAATTGCCTGCACACATTCTGTAAGATTTAGCTGTATAATTAAAAAAATTGGGATTCCATTAACAATGGGTGTCAAGTGGATAGAAAATTACTAAATTAGATTTGCTCAGGTGATATTAGATGTAAACAATCTAATTATTGATTACTCATATTTTTTAACTATAGCAGCACGTCCGCTAATCACGAAATTTAAAAGTAATGTTCAGGTTATGATAGACACTTCGAATCGAATATTTTTTATCATGATATGCAACTTACTTTCCATGTTGGCAAGGCTAGATTGGAACAAGGATGATGAGGAAGATGAGCTAGTTTCTTCTTCATCTTCTTCACTAGGAAAATCAAGAGTTGAAACTGGACTATTAAATTGTTGAACCTTCCCGTACTGATGACCCTGTTCACCCCGCAGATCTCCCTGTAAAAATTTAATGTCACCTTAATAATCACAAGAACAACTGTATACAGTGATGATGCTGGGCAACACAAATGACACAATAAGTACACATATAACAGGAAAATAAACATTTTTTAAAACAATGTAATCAATGCCAGCTAGTTTCTTTGGTAGCGAAAGATCCGATCAACCGAACAATCAGAACCCTTGCCTAATGGGATTAACAAAACCTCTTAATCAATCATCGAACCAAAATGGGGGTTATCAGTTACAAGATTAACCACCACCAGCTACTGTGGTTGACATTCTATGATCTCACAAAACTGGGTTAGGGTCAGCCATAAGCGGGTTGAACGGATTAAAGTCAACTTTGGGGTTGGCACATATGCCAGCAGCCCTAGATTAGTTGGAAAGTGTGCCTAATCACTATCCACGTGGACAGCTCGTGCGACGTGCTGTCAAAAAATGTACTCTTACCTAAACTAAAGAGAGACCGACAAAATGTTAAAAAGAATAAACTAAATGACTAAAGTACCCTAATCTCTCATTAACAGTCTCCAACTACCATTTAAACTAGGGATCTAAGCACAAACTAAAAAATAATAGGGTTTTAACTGTGAATAAGGCTTAAAATGGGGGGTCTAATTTTAACTGTCAGGAAAAATAACATAGCTACAGTGAACAACCTTAAAGCCCTGATAGTTAACGCGTGAAGTAACGGCGTGGATTCCGCTGAATTAAAATTTAACTTTGGGACTCCCGAAAAAAATGCTAGATTTACCCCATTTATTGCATCACACGTGGACATAAACTCCCATCACCAGCTGTTTATGAAACGGGAAAATACCCATTATACCCTTCTTACTAAAATGAAGAAAATCGAATCTGGTTGATATTGATTTTGAAAACTCATAAACCCTTACCAACAGACACAGAATTAAACACAAGAATTCAAAAATACCTAATCATCTAAATTAATAACTAATAATTAGATAATCAAAACTGATATTATGATAATTACCACTAAGATTAATAGTATAATAATTAGTACCTTTTGAATGGAAATTTCTTCTTCTTCTTCAACAATTTCTTGTTCTGTACTACATTTTTGATTCAGCTTGTCTGAATCATCAATCTCAGGTGGATATACTGAACTACTGATACCAGTACTAATACTAATTGATGAAGAACAATGTAAATCAGAAGAATCTGTATCTTTTTTGTGTTTGAATGATTTAAATTCACGAGAATGATGATTATCATGAGTATCACATTCAGAATCAGATGATGATGGTGACCAACTGTAAATAGTGTTTGTAGTAGTAGTAATTGTTTGAATCGATAACGAGGAAGATGATCTTTTCTGTAAATCACGAAATGATTTCCATTTCATTATATCTTTAACTCTACCAGCATCTTTAATGATCTCTTTCTCAACTTTCCTGCTATTCTTTTCACCGTTATTTTTTCTCCAGAAACTTTTACTCTTTAATTTCTTCGATAAACTTCTTGATAATGAATTCCCCTGTTTCCTTGATGACGATGATGAGGATGATAATGAAGATAGCTTACTGGATGATGATGATGAAGAAGAAAACGTTAAGTATTTGACTACATTGATTACAGCAACTGAAGCTTTTTGTAATGCTGAAATTGTAGTCGAAGCTGTTGTTGATGTTGATGATGATTTGTTTCTGAGGAGATGATGGTTTTTAGGGAAACTAGGGTTTTTAGTTAGATCTCTAGATTTAAGATCCATTTCAACAAGATGTCTAATTGAATAAGTACAACAAGTTTTTCTTGGAAATGATTTGAATCCATTTGATGAACATGAACTCATTTCTTCTTTTAAGAAATCTTTTAAAAGCACAATTCTTCTCTCCATTACTGGTTTCTTTTTTGATTTCAGCTCAATTTCCATGATTGATCAAACAAGAAATAAAACACAAGGAATGTGTTGATGGAATAAGTTGAAAAGAAATACTGAAAACTCAATGCATTGAATTTAAAGAAATTGCAGAGGAGAGACAATGAAGGATGTTTAAGTAGCTGGAAAGCTTAGATAAGAAAAAAAACAGAAACAGAAACAGGAGCATTTAAGAAGATAGACCTGTTTACAGAAATTGAAAGAGAAAGAACAAATCAAGTTCCATTCAATTCTCCTCCTTTTTACACAGAAGCAAAATAGAGAAATGCACAGAGGAAGGAAGAAGAGATAATTAAAGAACCCTAGAAATTTGAATTTGAAAGTGAGAGGAGAGTGAGAGAAAATTTTGAAATGGTGAAGAAGGAGAGGGGTAGTTTCTTATATTGATTTGTTTTGTTTTACTCTGTGAAAAAAATGGTGAAGATCTCCAGGTTAGTAGCAGTGACAGTGTGTGTACAACTGCATCGATATTTGCTTTGGATGCTTCTATTTAATTTTTTTTAGGGGTTGAATTTTTGAGTTCTACTGGAATTGTTTTTTTAAAAGACTAAATGCCACACCGGATAAAAACAACTAGATCTAGTTGAGAGAACGCACGAGTGGATCATTTTTTAAAGTGGGTGAAGTTGACATAACATGTTATTGGTGTTTGGTCGGCAAACCCAGAGGCGGACGCAATTCCTGTTTCGGAAAAGTTTGAATTATGTGATCCATAACATTCAGAATCTAGATTAAGTTATGTTATGTCTCTAAAAATGTTTCGCGATCAATTTTCAAGAAATTTTAATAACTGAATGCCAGAGTTGGTTCCTGGGAAAGAAATGCAAATGGAGTCCGGTGATGAGAAAATGAGATTATGGGTTTTATTGACTCATATTAGGTATGGGTGAATAGAGTGATATACCAGTTTGACTCTCAAGTTGAAAGTACAGGAAAATCAGATCATGTCATTAATAGGTGGAACTAAATTTATATAATATGATATGAGGAAGAAAAAAAAAAGTGAATTTTGTAGGTGATTTCTTTATGCTCATTAGTCTATGGGATTCAAATTTTTGATTCTCCTGGATCCAATACTACCGGTGATTGGTCTGTAAATTCAAATTCCTGCACTTTGCCTCCCCTTTTCCGAGTTGGTGGTGTAGTACAGTATAAATTTTTACATTGGGGCAGTTGCCCCAGCAGTTTTGTATCTGGCTGACTGGCTCCACCTCTGATTTCACAGTACAAAATATTTGCAAAAATCTTTTATGGCCTCGGCGCATAACGGCATAAGTCTAATTCCAAAGCTAAGTAATCCGGAGTGGTCTTGCCTGTGTAGATTCTTTTTGCTTTCTTCTGAGATGAATGAATAATTTACGTTATCAACAACACGATCAACAATCATCACCACAGATACACCTACACCCACCATCAACATGGACCGAAAGCTACAAAACTGCAAGTGTTGTCACCATCAACCTTTAATTCTTATCACCATCAACTCAATTTTGAATTTTCCCATCTTCTTTATATTTTTTGCGTTGGCACGTCATGGACGTCATTTGTGACATCTTGGTAATGCGAATTTCTTCTGTTCTGCGTAGCCTTGTCATGGGTATTGGAGTATGTGATTTGCATATTTGCCCCTTCAACTCAAATCTCATTACATGATGTTTGCATCAGGGGCGATCCAAGATTTCTAAATAGGGGTGCAAAATTATACTTTCGGATGCAAAAAAAAAAAAAAACTTTTTAGGAGCGCAAAGAAGCAAAATTATACTTGTAAATGGCCTAAAATTTATAAATGGCTATAAATTAGGCTTGGGAGTCAGTTTGGCAGGGTGTGCAACTCCCTTGCTTTAAACTGGCTCAGCCTCTGGTTTGCATGTACAGCCTTGATAGGTAATGTAAAGTGAAACTTGTACTTGCAATAATAATGTAGAATTGAATCAAAAACACCATGAAATAGAATTACTAACCTTTCAATTTAAGCTTCTTCTACCCTTAGAATAAGGAAGAAACAAAAATCAAAGTTCTTCTCTATAACACTTACAACTTCTACCCAAAATTAATTGGAAGTTACAAGTTTATTGAGGCATCTCCTCACATCAACTCAACTCAAAGAGAAAGACTGAAGGAAAAGGAAAACTAGGGTTCTAACCAAGTCTCTCTTAAAACATAACATGAGCGGAGTGGAGCTAGGGTTTCAAAACATATAGTAAAGGTGAAGGATAAACAAGAAATAAAGCCAAAGAAAGGAGGCAAAAGAGAGAAAGATGTTAGCAAGGGTATAAGTGGAATACCACTATGCATCATCCTCCCCTACATAGAGAAATTCGCCATCGAATTGTCAATATCGGCTTCCATAGCATTGTCACCCCAATTTGGAACCAAATGCTTCACGTTAAACACATCGGGTGTGCGAATGGAGCTTGGTAAGTTGAGGCGATAGGCATTGTCGTTAATCTTTTCTTCAATTGGAAATGGTCCAATCTTCCTTGCCTTGAGCTTGTTGTATTCACCTACGGGGAAACGGTCTTTAGTAAGAGCCGCATAAACAAGATCTCCTACTTCAAACTCAACCACACGACGCCTTTGATCAACCTTGTTCTTGTATTTTCTTGATGAAGCTTCTAAATGCTTTCGGGTACTTTCATGTATAAGGTGGAGTTGGGAAACAAAGTCTTAGCCTTAGCATTTGGCTTTTTCAAATCCGGTACTAAAGACAAGTCAAGTGGTACTCGTGGATTGAACCCGTACACTACCATGAATGGTGAATACCCACTACTCCGGTTCACCGCATGGTTGTAAGCAAATTCCACCTTGCATAAAACTTGGTCCCATGTCTTCAAATTCTCCTCAACCAAGAAACGGAGAAGATTACCTAGGGAGCGATTTACCACGCCCGGTTTGTCCATCCGTTTGAGGGTGATAAGCGGTGCTAAAACTTAAATTGGTCTTGACCAACTTCCATAAGGTACGCCAAAAGTGTCCCACAAAACGACTATCTCTATCCGAGACGATGGAAGAAGGAATACCATGTAAAGCGGTAAATCTCTTTAAAAAGAGTTGAGCTACCATGACCGCATCCGTTGTCTTTTTACAAGCAATGAAATGAGACATTTTGGAAAAATGATCTACCACTACAAATATTGAATCCATACCTCTTTGAGTGCGCGGTAATCCCAAGATGAAATCCATGCTCAAATCTTCCCATGGACGAGAAGGAATAGGAAGTGGCATGTATAATCCCGCATTAGTGGTCGTTCCTTTAGATACTTGACATATATGACATCTCTTCACATATCGATGAATCTCCTTCCACATTCTGGCCAAAAGTATGAGCTTGAAACCAAGTTCCAAGTACGAGTAGTCCCCATATGCCCCTCATCATGAAGCTCCTTAATAATTTTCAACCTTAAACTTGATTCTGGAATGCAAAGACAATTTTTACAGTAAAGGTACCCATCGAAAATAACATAATCACCATTACGTAGTAACCTTTCATCAACCATAAGAGGACCAAAATAAGTATCAACTTTTAAAAGCTCTCGGATATGATCGAATCCCAAAATAAGTATCAACTTTTAAAAGCTCTCGGATATGATCGAATCCCAAAATACGAGCCCGCATCTGTGTAAGAAGAGAAGTACGTCGACTCAAGGCATCCGCTACCTTGTTTTGTACACCCGACTTGTGCTTGATGGAAAAAGTGAATTGTTGCAAATAAGAAGCCCATTTACCATGCCTAGTAGAAAGCTTGTCTTGAGAATTGATATGCTTCAATGCCATGTGGTCCGAAAATAAGATGAACTCCTTGTGAATAAGATAGTGGCGCCAATGTTTGAGTGCTTGGACAATAGCATAAAACTCAACATCGTAAGTTCTATATGCAAGTCTTGCCCCATTTAACTTTTCACTATAAAATGCCACCGGTTTCCCTTCTTGACTAAGAACCGCCCCAATGCATAGTTTAGAAGCATCACAATGAAGTTCAAATGGTTTATCAAAATTTGGTAATAATAAGATTGGAGATGTACTTAACTTTATTTTCATCAATTCAAAGGCTTCGTCCGCTTCTTGAGTCCATGAATACTTTCCACCCTTCATGCATTCGGTTATTGGAGCCATGATTTCGCAAAAGGTTGCAATGAACCGACGATAAAAAGAAGCTAACCCATGAAAACTTCGAATATCAAACAAAGTTTTTGGCTTGGGCCAATTCCTTATGCATTCCACTTTATCTTCATCTACCGAAATCCCATCCTTACTAACCACATAACCAAGAAACAAAACTGTATCGGTCATAAATGCACACTTCTTCAAGGTAGCATAAAATTGTTGTGTCCGCAAAATCATGAGAACCTCACGGAGGTGACGTGTATGAGATTCCATATTGGGACTATAAACAAGTATGTCATCAAAGTAAACAACCACACACTTCCCAATCAACGGCCGAATTGCTTGATTCATTACTCGCATAAATGTGCTCGGAGCATTTGAGGGCCCAAATGGCATAACCATCCATTCATACAAACCGTCTCTAGTCTTAAAAGCGGTCTTCCATTCATCTCCCACTTTGATACGAATTTGATAATATCCATTTTTAAAATCAAGTTTGCTAAAAATACATGCTCCACTTAATTGATCAAGTAAGTCATCCAAACGAGGAACTGGAAATCGGTACTTCAATGTGATTCTATTGATTGCCCTACTATCCACACACATACGCCATGAACCATCTTTCTTTGGTACTAGTAAGGCCGGTACCGCACAAGGGCTAAGACTTGGTCTTATAAAACCTTTGGCTATAAGCTCTTCAACTTGGCAACGTAATTCTTCATGTTCTTTGGGACTCATCCGGTAGTGGGCTTTGTTGGGAAGACTTGAACCGGGTAGTAGATCAATTTGGTGTTGCACATCTCTTAACGGTGGTAAGGCATCCGGTAAGTCGGTAGGAAAAACATCTTGAAATTCTTCGAAAATTGGCTTGACTAGCGGTGGCACGAAATCATATGATGGAGATTCTTTAACATGAAGTATATAGAAAACCTCCGAATCATCCAACTCTTCTATGAACTTTTGATAAGTAAGTAGATTTTTACCATCACCATTTTGTGGCTTAGGCATAAGCTCACGATTAGGTACAAGAGTCAACTTCTTATTGCTCCACATGAACGAATAGTTGTTTTTTCTCCCATCATGATTCACAAACCGATCATATTGCCAAGGCCGCCCAAGAAGTAAATGACATGCATCCATCAAAACAACATCACACCAAACTTTGTCTACATATTTGTTACCAATAGAAAAATTAATGAGACAACGTTTAGTGACTTTTACCTCGCTTCCTTGGTTAAGCCATGATAAAGAATATGGAGAAGTGTGTTCTTTTGTCTCTAACTTCAACTTGCGAACCACTTTTTTACGAAACGATATTTTCAAAACTCCCGAATCAATCACAAGCTTACAAACTTTCCCACCAATTGTGCAAGTGGTTTGAAAAATATTGTGGCATAGCCATCGATCACCTTCGTCGAGTTTTGGAGTAAAATAGTTACGCAACACAACCAAACATGGTCCTTGGTCATAGGTGATAAAATCCTCTTCCACTTCTTCGTCGGGTTCTTTATCAAATATTGGTGGCTCCATAAGATCCAAATATGCATCACCTTCATCATCACCTTGAACAAGTAAGTTCTTCCCAGGCGATCACTCTTCCTACAATCATATGCTTTATGTCCTTCGTCTCCACACTTGTTACATTTACCTTGAAAGACTTGTTGAGAAGTATTGGATTTTGATGGAACGTTAGTAGGTGGAGCTCGATGAGTTGGAATTGGAGAATTGGTATTTTTAACACCTCCTTGAGTGTGAGTACTCCAATTGGTATGTGAAACTCTCCTTGCGTATTGCTTCTCCAAAGATAATTCCCTTTGATATGCTTCCGACACCGAATAAGTATCAAATAAGTTTAAAGTGTCTTGATATTGCATTCTCAAACCTCCTATATACCTTGCTACAAGTTGTTCTTCCGTTTCGTTAATATCGTTCCTTGCAACCAATTGATAGAACTCTTTGGTGTAGTCATTAATCGACTTGGACCCTTGCATAAGATTTTGAAGTTGTTGATAGATAAGTCTTGTATAATTATGGGGTAGAAATGCAAGCCTCATATGTTTCTTAAGCTTCTCCCAAGATTCAATTTTAGCTTGACCTCTTCTCAACCTCATTTGTTTAAGTTGTTTCCACCAAGCGCCGGCTCTTCCTCGAGGTCTTGTTGCAACCAACCCAAGTTTCTTATTTTCGGGCACTTCCTTGAAATCCAAGATTTCTTCAACCGTTGCTAACCAATCAACAAATTCTTCCGGAGCTAAACCCCCATGGAATTAGGAATATCAACTTTGAGTCCACCTTCCCATCGGTTTGAAGTAGTAACATTGTGGTATCTCGGTCTTTCTTCAAACATTTGGCGTCTCCCTTGTTGATGAACATGACTATCAAAAGAAGTGGTCTCCTCATCCGTTACTTCTTCTTCATAATGATTATGTTGAGTTCTATATTGATCTTGATGGATATTTAAGTTACCAAATCTTATAAAAAATTCTTCAAATTTTGTATCCATTCTTTGTTGCATTTCATCAAACACTTCATGCTTAAAGACCTCTAATTCTTCTTTCATAGAAATTTCACCTTGATTAACTCTTTTCCTTGGAGCCATAATGAAATCACAAGGAGAATGAACCCAATTTGACAATAGCACATACAAAGATTCAAACCCCCAAGCTAATAATTAAAATCTTCTCCACAATTTCCCCAAAAAAAAGAAACCAAAGCTCTTGATACCAACTAATGTAAAGTGAAACTTCTACTTGCAATAATAATGTAGAATTGAATCAAAAACACCATGAAATAGAATTACTAACCTTTCAATTTAAGCTTCTTCTACCCTTAGAATAAGGAAGAAACAAAAATCAAAGTTCTTCTCTATAACACTTACAACTTCTACCCAAAATTAATTGGAGGTTACAAGTTTATTGAGGCATCTCCTCACATCAACTCAACTCAAATAGAAAGATTGAAGGAAAAGGAAAACTAGGGTTCTAACCAAGTCTCTCTTAAAACATAACATGAGCGGAGTAGAGCTAGGGTTTCAAAACATATAGTAAAGGTGAAGGATAAACAAGAAATAAAGCCAAAGAAAGGGGGCAAAAGAGAGAAAGATGTTAGCAAGGGTATAAGTGGAATACCACTATGCATCAATAGGTCTGAGCGTTCTTTAGTGCATGCACGGTTACAAACTCCTGCATGGTCATTTTGACCCTCGAGTAGAAAAAATTAGTCTGGTAAATGTAAATGACTTCTGAAATAAAAAGTCGAAAACACGTTAATTCAGAAAGCGTAAGCTAATTTTGATTAACTGGTAAATGTTTTTCATGCATGTATCGAAAGGTTTTTGTTTTGATTTTGGTTTCCTCTTTTCTTTTGTAGGTGGCAGTGGAAGTTTCTTCCCACATTGTACAAACAATTTTGATAGCATAACCAAAAAAATTCAAGAGATATGAGACCAGTCAAACAAGTGTGAAAAATGGAATGCCATATTTTTTTGGTGGTTTAAGGAATGAAGCACAAAAACAAGAAAGTTAAATGCGGAGAATCTATTCAATATTGTTGTTGGTTTTAGCTTGAAGCAAGATGCATATATTCACTCGGTTCCATGCAATCTAGTATTATGTACGATCACTTATTCACTTTTGACTTTTTTTGTTCTAGGAAGCAGGATCGAAAATCTCATTGATCAAGTGATCGGGAATATAAGAAAGCTTAATGAAAACGAATGGGTTTGTGTGAAACAAAACATGGGCAAAAATTGAAAACATAAAACAAAAGAAAACGATTTTCGAAGACCAAGAATGGAAGTGCATTTGTACTTTGGTATGGGAGAGCAAATGCCATGCGCTGTCACGTATCTCTCAGACAAACTTGTAATTTCATGATAGATTTCCTCTTCCCATGCATGCACTACTCTGGTCTCGTGCAAAATGAACTGATCTTGATCCTTGAGTGAAGCTAAAGCCTCTTTAAATTTGTAAAGATAGTCGTGAGGTCTCATGGGAAACATTACATTTTGTAATTGTGCAAGTAACTAGTGACGGTGATGACTATTTTTTTTTTACCTATGGGTGGCACCGTTCTCTTTGTCAAGACTCTTTCATCCCCCTGCTAACATAGCATTTTCCTCTAGGAAGTGGCAAGTGTTATTTTCCGTTACCTCGTGTTAGTCAGTTTCTTCTTCTTTTTTTTTAGTGTGAGTTTCTTCTTGATCAGTCTTTAATTATTACAACCTGGGTAGCACTGACGCTAGCGTCGACACGAATAAATTCTCAAAATTAGGACACATACACATTATGAAATTAGTGATATATCTCAATAAATTATTAATAAATGATAAGTTTGTGTAAGAAGAAACATGTATACTAGTGAAATAATATATACACAATAAATCCATGTATTTTGAAAGGAAACTTGTATTGAAATAATGTGTGAAATATGCATGTGATGTCACGCGTTTAAATGACAGACGCGAGTTCGACTACACATGACCATCTTAGACGCATCTGTGCTACCCAGATTACAATACTATCCGATATTAACCCTTTACAAAATGGCTTTTAGTAAAAATATCTTAATTCTTTCGCCAGTTTAGATTTACCACAACCATAATTTATTTTGCCTTCGTCCTATAAAAAAAAATTGGTCTTTCACGTTTTCAATTATGTCTCATTCCGAAATGGAAAGCTATGGAAAGGAAGGTTGGGACGGAAACTACTATCAGTTACGATCCAGATCCAAAAATATATTTCTGATTTCTTTTTTCTATTTACTGTTTCCTTGCATATTATTTTAAATTTTTGCTTCAGAAATTGCTTGCATATATTCATGTGCATGCTGCAGTGGAAGCTCAAAGAAAACGCCTCATAGGTGTTCAAAGATAGGGTATTGGCGGAAGACGTATGGAGTGTAGACGAAGAAGTGAATAGCATGTGGAAAGCGATTAAAACTCGCATTCAAAAGGTGGCTGCAGAGTGTATGGAGTAATGAGAGGAAATAGACGTGAACCGAAAGATACTTATTGGTCGAATGAGGACGTAATAAAGAATACAACCAATGGGAAGAATGAGTGCTACAAAGGATTGCATCATCCCAGAAGTGACGAGAACATACAAACGTACAAAGCGGCAAAAAAATACCGCAAAGCGAGCGGCAAATGAAGCAAGGCATCTATAAGATAGCTAAACTCCATGAGACGAAGATGAGGGACTTCAACCGAGCTAAATGCATCAAAGATGAGAACAATCAAAGGACGCCGAGATAAAGAACGGATGGATAGAGTACTTCAACAAGCTTTTTGATGGAGAGGAGAATAACACCACGATCGATCTAGATGAATATTTTGATTGATGACACCAACAGAGGGTTTATTTTGAGGATCCAAAGGTCGGAGATAAATGAAGCATTAGAAAGGTGAAAATAGGGAAGGGCACTAGGGCCTGATAACATCCCTATTGAGTTGTGAAAATTCCTTGGATATGTAGGGATAACTTGGCTAACCAAGTTGTTTAACACCATTTTCCAATCAACAAGATACCGGACGAGTGGAGGAGAAGCGTCTTAGTACCAATACTCAAGAACAAAGAGCACATTCGAACTTGCACAAATTATAGAGGAATAAAGCTTATGAGTTATACAATGAAGTTTTGGAAGAGAGTAATTGAGCATCGCTTAAGAGAGGGGATAACCATCACAGATAACCAATTTAGTTTTATGCCTAGGAGGTCGACTATGGAGGCGATCTTTATAACAAGACAGCTTATGGAAAGATATCAGGAGCATAAGAAGGATCTAATCATGGTGTTTATCGACTTGGAGAAAGCGTATGACAAGGTCCCGAGAAAAGTCATGTAGTATGCTCTTGAAAAAAAGAATATCCTCGCAAAGTAAATTACCCTCATTAAGATATGTACGATTGCGTTGTGACTACTATTCGAGCTTGCTAAGGAGAAACTAGTGACTTCCCACTTAAAATAGAATTAAATCAAGGGTCAACACTAAGCCCTTATATTTTCACATTGGTGATGGATGAAGTTACAAGGAATATTCAAGGGGATATCCTTTAGTGCATGCTCTTTGTTGATGATGTGGTGTCAATTGACGAGAGTAAGGTAAAAGTTGATAAAAAAAATTGGAGTTGTGGAGGAGAACTATAGAATCGAATGTCTTTAAACTTAGTAAGACTAAAACCGAATATATGTGTTAGAGAACTGCTCAATCGAACTCACAAGCGTTGCTATCTCAAGCTTGTTTTTCAAGTTTAGTTGATCAAAACTATAAGTCTTGATTTCTAGTCTACTTATAGCTATGTCTCGGATTACGATAGAATGTGTAGTTGATCTTTAGACTTCACGGATGTAGTTACCTAAAACCGGAGAGAGAGGATAGAAGTGGATTCTAGGGTTTCTGAAAGTGAGTTACAGGAGGTTGAGCATAAACAGTCTTCGCCTAAACCACGCATAGTGGCCGTTCAAAGGCTGATTCAGTCATAGGGAAGAAGGATTAGGGCTGGTCTTAGGTAGGGAAGCAGATGAAGAGAGAGATCAGAGAAAAAGTTATTGCTCGTAGCTTGGAAAAATAGAGGACCTATTTAAAGCTGAATTCTCTAATCTCAGGTCGGTGAAGATAAGGATTGCTTTCCGTGCCGTGCGGGCAATTCTCCCGTCTCTTCAGGAATAGGGATAAACTAGGTTGAGTTTATCTCATTATTCCACCACCTTTACTCTCTTCTACGGTGAGAAATAAGCCGGGTATTTCTCACACGTGCCGTAGACCGCCAGACCAAAACCCTAGTTGCTATACCCCTATTTGTGTGAAGTTGAGTCATCCTTTCTGATGATGTGTTGAGAGAGAAATATTCTCTTTAGCCGAGTTGGCCAAGATAGAGAGATATTCTCTGATTTGTGAGAATGACTAGGATGAGTCACGTGAAAAGGCATGGAATTCCTCAGGAATCGTGTGCAGAGTGTGAGAGTAGCTGAGGATGATCTCCCTCTCTCGGTCACATATGTCATGTGAAGACCGTATTATTGTTTGTGGGTCCCTTTGTTGAGCATGCGGAGCTCAAGAGAGCTTATCCACGTTTTTGGATAGCCATGTATAGTTCATGCTCAATTTACTAGCCGTGAGTGTATTTGAGAGGCTGAGAAATAGGCTTGAGCACTAGGTAAGGCGTGTGCCTATCATGTAATCTCTCCGAGATTTTGTGAAAAGATTTAAATCTCTCTGAGATTTTGCGAAGAGATTTGAATCTCTCCGATATTTGCAGACGGAACAAAATCTCTCCGTGATTATGTAGAAAGATTTGAATCTCTCCGAGATTTTGCGGACGGCTCAAAATCTCTCCGTGATTTTGCAGAGAGATTTTGGGGATGGCTCAACATATCTCCGTGATTTTTCAGAGAGATTTGAATCTCTCCGAGATTTTGCGGACGGCTCAAAATCCCTCCGTGATTTTGCAGAGAGATTTGAATCTCTCCGAGATTTTACGGACGGATCAAAATCTCTCATTGATTTTCTTAACGGATCTGAATCTCTCTGTGGTTAGCTGGAACTCGACCTGGAGAGAGAGAAAAGGTTTTGTAGGCCCGATTAATGTCTCTACGAGACTTTGGCTCACTTGTCTTTGACCAGCGTATCTTGCAGAGATGTGCTAGAAATCAACTGTGTGTACATATGATGAGTCAACAAGACCAGTGTATCTCGAAAGGATGTTCTAGGAGTCTGTCGAAAGGGCTCAAAGGTAGAATAACCAGCGTATCTCGCGGGGATGTCCTAAGAGTTATCCGGAAACCTCAGTAAGTCGAGTCAGAGCCTAGAGCAGACATGACCAGTGTATCTCGCGATGATGTACTATGAATCAGTCCTTGATCTCAAATAGGGTGAGTCGTGCTTACGGGAGATATGCAAATCTCCGCTCTGGGTCATAAGTCCACCGGGAACGTATTTACGCACTGACCGGCATGAGGGTAATTTTACGGAACCCATGTCTCTAACCGAATGATTATATCATGAGAATGATAACCCCAAACGGTCTTGCTTCTGATGATCTTGTAAACCTGGGAAGCTTCGTGAAAACCCGTGAGAATATTTACTTTCAACGTGAGGTGGTTGCGAGAGTGACTCAATTCTGTCAGGATCCGTCGAGGTGAGTTGAGTTTAGGTCCTCGTATTTTAGAGAGTTTCTTAATCTGGAATGAAACATGGTAGATGAAGAGATGGAACATGCTAAGCAGACGGCTCGAGATGTAGATGCCAAAGTGAAGCAGCTGAATATGAAACAAGAGATTTCTTTAGGGGAATCTGTTCTTCAGGGTTGATATTTTCCCTTTCTGGACCTTTTCTGTATGCATCTTGTAAAGGAAGAAGACCCTCATGAGTTCTTAATTTTTTCAAATCCTAGCTGGCTCTGTTGTTTTGCGAGTGGATGAAAACCCTAAGTAAAATTCGTAGTATGAGGTCCTTCCTTGCGCGATCTTCACTCCGGAGATTGTAGAAACTTCATTTGACATCTGATTTCAGTGGTTGACCCCAACTATCGAACAGAAGAGACTCAACTTTTATATAGTAGTGAAAAATATAGATTTAAAGCTTATTTAATTAGTAGTAAGCACATGTGAAGTTGAACTCGGGAATCCACAGATTCAGCAGCAATTCCTTCAAATGTTTTGATGATATCTGTTGTATCGTATTTTGAAAAATCATGCCATTTTAACACGTGGTAGGAGAGACATAAACGGGTATTTCTTATCAAGGGTGTGTTGTCGAATTATCTATCCATTTTCCTAGTTCGTCGAGTTATGTGGCTAAATTATGAGCCGCGTCTGAGTAGAGTGGAAATTATAGACTCCTCTTTAAACCCATTGCAAACCCTAGTCCCGGTGCACGCGTATAAAACCCTAAAACAGATGAAAATATTCATATTTGAATCTTCGTATCTTTAGTCAGGATCCGGAACATAGTCGCTTGATTGCAGAGAACATGCTAACCGTGACAGATTCAACGAGGCTGAAAAGAGAAGAGACTTTGATATATCGAGTTACAGATAAGTTCCATTCACGATTTTGAAGGATGATCTCTAGTCTCCTAGTCCCTAAGTTATAACTTGTCATGATGTGGGTTTGAGGAGTTGAATGGTCTTGATGTGTCCCGATCTTTTGAGATTCTTGCGCTGATTGTTGTTAAATCTGTTATCTGAAACAAGATGTTTGGGCCACCTCCTGTTGGCCATGTAGGTGTGTAACGCATGATTCTTTGTTAGTCCCCAGTTTGATATAAGATTAGTGATTCCCATTGACTCGGGACACTTGGAAAATGAAGTAAAACCCTTGTACGAGATTGAGTCTTCAAGGCGGGCAAGCGATAATCTGTGGGCTGGAGACGTCTGTGGAGAATCATGTTGAGATACTGCCGCATGTGTCTTTGTGAACAAGATGAATTTATTGTTCGGCCTTTACTATGTGTCTTGACAAGGATTCATGCGAACTTATGTAGCCGAATCATCTATCGAGATCTGTCTTTCTTCTGGGAGATGGTAAACCAAAATTAAGAAAAGTGTACGCCTTCTAGGACTAACAGAATTATGGATGTAGCTGAACAATTGATTTGTGGTGACTCTGTTGATGGGATAATTCATTGGACATCTTCTAGGCATTTCTTCACGCGGTAGAATCGTGTTTTGACCCGAGGAAGTTGTAAGTGATTGTCATATCTTGTCCTTTGCTCATCATGTATGACTCTCACTTATGGGATAGCTTGTCGAGCATATCTTTTTGAGAGAGGAGGCTTTTACTGACAGATTTGCAAGCGGCGTGTGGCTTGGAGATACGGTCTCGGATCCTTCCCCCGTTTACTTCAGTGATAGTAGTTGGTTACGGCTGTATGTCGAGTAATGAAGATCTATCTGAATTTTTGGCCCTTCAGATTTATTTTCCCTTGGTAAGTTCAGGTGTGAAGATATTCTCCTTCTTCTTCTTGGGTGAACTGAGGTCCCATTGGAAAATGATACTGGATAATCGTTGGTTTAGCCGAGAAGGAGGCTCATCGAGACTTAGTCGTACAATCGCTAGGACTCCTTTTCTCTCTGACGGGAAGGTGTTGAGATAGCATATCGACCGGCGGCCTTGAATCTTCAGATAAGTATGAGCTTTGTGGTAGGCCCGAGAAGATGTTTAAATTACGGCCTACGGGTTATACCGCAAGTGCACGGCGTCTATTGGAGACGCGGCAAGTACGGGTCGATCCACAGAGACGAGGGGGTGCTTACAATGATCTATGGCTTGCTAACTGAGTTCAAGTAAGGTAATGTGACAACTATGGTTTGTCAAAGCAGGTGAAGTAGTGAAATGAACCTAAGCTAAGGAAAATTGACAAGATTGTAACAAGATAGAGAGGACTAGGGTGTCGAATCCACCTCTACTTCTATGCTAAGGTCAAACATACCCTGTTCATATCTCATACCTCCTTCTGAAGGCCTCAGGTGGAGGAATCCTTTTCTTAACTTGTCCTCATTCACTCCTAGTATAACTTGTCTTTTCACAAAGTACAAGTTATCACAAGCTCATTCGGGTTGTAGGCTAACTAATTACTCTAAGTGATTCAAATGATATCACTAATGCATTCCTAGTATAATTTGTCTTATCACAAGTACAAATTATCACAAATGTAATTGATCCAAATGACATGAAATCACTCATCTCCATTAAGCACAATGAGACACAAAATTAGACATATGAATTCAACATAAGAGCAGGAGTATCATCAAACACCACTGAAGTTAAATTAAAACATAACAAGATAAAATTGAACACAAATAAACTAAGGTGACAGCTCTGGCTAATCCAGGCGTGTCTAAAATCATCATCTCACTCTTCTATTTATACATACCAAGCAAACCCTAAAACAGCAAACCCTAATAATTTAAAAACCGAAATTAATTGAAAGTAAACTAAACCCATGCTCTGATTTTGCCTCTCCTCTTGTCTCATCATGCTCAGAACTCCATGCGGTTACTTGGGTGGAAACCCTAGCCCTAGATATCTCGATTTAGTTTCTAGGGTTGGTAGAAACTAAAAAGGAGAGATCTAGTCTGGGGTTGTTGGCTGGTGATGGTGCGGGCAGAGATGGTGTGGTTGTTGTTGTCGGTGTATGGAGGTGGTGGTTTTGCGGCGCGGACCGGTATGGTCGGGGCGAGAGAGGATGGTAAGGTTGCGAGAGGTAGGGGAGAAGAAAGAAAACGATGGAGAGAAAATGGGTAGTCGACTAGGGGTATAGGGTAGGGTCATCTCGCTGTGAGGCATGAACAGCGGGGATGATGAGAACGCTGCACCGAGCGTTGGATGAAGTTAATGGAGATCTGACGGTCGAGGATGGTTGGCGGTCTCGGTGTGATCTGGTGTTGCACGGGATCATCGAGAGATAGATGTAAGCGATGGAGCGACCGTTGGATGTAGCTGAGGCGAGATCTCGGCGGCTCGAGTGAGCGGAGCTCGGATCCGGGTCGTGGATAGCTTTAGCCCATGTCTTCCTTGTTGGGTTGCAAGCGATTCGCGCGCGGGCTTTGGCTATCTGCTCCATAGATGCTCGACTCTAATTCTTCGCTCTTTGGGCTCCTCAGATTCTCCGAGCTTTATTTATTACCTAAAAACACAAAATTAATTAATACAAATATTTATTCTTGAAAACAAGGAAAACACAGAATCTGGGATAATATCTATTTTCTAAGCGCAAAAGATGAGTAAAATGCCAATAAAAAGGTGTATAAATATGCACTATTTGGCACTCATCAAATACCCCCAAACCTGAATTTTACTTGTCCTCAAGTGAAACGAGAAAATAAGAAATCCTAACTATACCCCACCCGCAGTCTCTCGAATGCATTTAGCGTATGCACTAAGCCTTTAAACCGCTAGGTGTCCCTAGTGGACGAGTTGTAGTCTCGTGAGGGTTTACCGGAGGTGTACCCACAAAACCTTCTCCAACTTCGAGTGTAAAAGAGTCTCAAGCCTCCAAGAAGCTATGAGGACATAGAGTTTCGCATGCTAGTAATGAAGTTAGAACTATCGAAGAACGCATTCTCATCCTTAAGTCTTTGAGCGAGAAGTAACCATACCATATGAAAGAACTCGGATTCGATTGTGATCATAAGTCTCAACTTCTGCCTCACCATTAGGGTTTTATGATAATTGCACTCAAAAAGATCGTTTTTAGTCTCTCATGTGTGCAGGCGGGATAAAGAGAGAAATCCTGCACACGTTGTAGGTAAGAAGGATAACCTTAGAAATAAAACTGGAGACTCCACGAAGTGTGGATAAAAAGAATCTTTTACGATGATCTCTAAGAAAGGAAATCAACCATTAGTAAGGGGTGGGAGTACTCACTCACTTCTCACCCGATCGGCAATTAATATCACTCTCTCATAAGAAACCATAGAAACGTCTTCAATCTTCGGTCTTCGGTCTTCGGTCTTCACTTGTTGATGACGAACTTCTAAACTTCACAAAACTTGACAATTTTTAACTTTTCTACTCAATTTTCTTGTTGTTTTGGATTTTTCTTTTTAAATTCTTCTTTACCATGGTGGTAGCAAAAATAAACTACAATATTTTATTTTATTTATTTTTTTTTTTTTTCTATAATAATTAATTTTATTAATCATCATCAACAACAAGGAGTTTACAACTGTTGGAAGGAAGCCTAGCGACAAGCTGTGCTCCAATCCTCTTATTAAGAACCACACCTATCCTATGAAAAAGAAAATCTCCAATAAGTGAAAATAAAAATACAAATAATGAAACAACTAACTCCATGGACAAAGGACTTTGTCACTCAATTTTTCCACAACTTGTATTGTCTTGATTTTATAAATTTTATTAATTCTCATCATATTTTCTTTTCTTTGTTGCACATAAACCTTGGACTATAACAATTTTTCTTTCAATATTTCGATTAACTCCGGTTCTTTGATGATGATGTGTTTCTATGGGTCTTCTGATTGAGAGAGAGTGATGCTAACGGCAAATCGGTATTTAGAAGGATTTTTCATCTTTAGACGTCACCCTCATGATTGACAAAAACTAGCACTCAAGAGATCAAAAGTAGTCTTTTGAAAATGGTGCGAAGTTGGGTAGCTCACCATTCCTACCCGGAATTTACGTAAGGTGACACACACTCTGTGACTTTTCTAGAAAGTTGCAAAAAATTGAAGGTTGGTGCCTCACTTGATGTAAATTGGGTAGTCTCCACTATGAGTGATCACAATTCTACTACCGAATATCTAAATAAACACCTAATTAGCCCTCCTGGTATGGTTAAATCCAACTTTAACGCTCTAATCAACTAAGGAACCCGATTGCGTTCTCCAGTACTTCCAAGTTCTGTTATTTTGGTCAGATTCTCTATGTAAACATAGCTAAAAGCATGCTAGTGACTCTAAAATCTCTAAAAGTTGGAGGTTTTTACAAAAAGATTTTTTTTTTTTTTTTTTTTTTTTTTTTTTTTTTTAAGATGAAAATAAAAGGTAAAATAAAAGACTAAAATTAAAAAGACTAAAAACTCTAAATGCAAAAATATGCAAATGCACCCCCAAACCTAAATCAAACATTGTCCTCAATGTGTCTTGAGATAGGAAAAATTTGAAGCAGTCAACGTACCACGAGAACTATCCGATAAGAGAAAAGGGAAGAGATTACCTAGGTATGTCGGTGGGAGCAAGGTTGAGCTTCAATAGTCAAGGCTAGAATCCAACATTCTCAGCGGAGATCATATCGGATTAGCACAAAATATGCACAAGAAGACTCAACCGATTCAAGAAAAGAAAAATTTTAACAAGTCCTACTGGATATATACAATGAAAATTCACCATAAACTAACAATCTAAAGAGTTGAGGATCAACCCAATAGAAAATATGTACACACATTAACAGCCTTACACAAATATAATATGATAGTGCAAGTAAGACTGCAGATGTGAAGGAGTTTCCCCCAAACCTAAACTTGTGAACAGGTGTGTTTGAAAGCACAAAATCTTGCAATTTTAAAGGTACATCATGCAAAAGGTCTAACTCAAAATGAGTTTTGCTAATTACAGGCATACATACACATTCCAACTGTGGCTCCCTAAAGGTGTCATACTTTGATGCAAAATAGTCCAAGAGGACTTGGGAAGCACAAAGTTCTAGGCCTAAGTTAGGCATTTTCAGAAAAGTTGGTTTTGCAATTTTGTGACAAACTAGGTTTGGTGGAGGAGTATCAATTTGTGACTCAGGAGAGAGGTTAGGTACATCTACGTTATTTTCATGTATCAAATCATTTGCACCGTCACACTCTTTCCTAAGGTCAGGAGTGGGTAAATCATGGTCATTTTCACAGGGCAATTCATCAATTACCATGTCAAATTCATCAGAGGAGGCAACATATTGTGACATGGGCAGGGAATCAGACACAGAAATAATATTATGATCCAAAAGAACATTAGTGTCAACAGAAGATTCATCCTTTCTTAAGTCACAAACAAGTTGTGTAGCATGCTCACATTCACTGAAGAATTTCACAAAACTAAGCTCATAGTTAAGATCACATTTATGAATGTTAGAAGAAGTATCATTCATAAGGTTCACAGAAGAGACGCCTAACGTCTCTGAACCAAAAGATTCCATCATAATTTCAGCATGCACATGCTCTTCTAACATATCATATTCATCATCATCATCATCATAGCAAAAGTTCATCTCTCCATTCACAATTGTAGCATTTCTAGTGTACTCATTGACCTCTAGATTAGGTTCATATTCAGTATATGGTTGTGCAAAAGGTTCACTAGAGAAGGGATGCTCAGACATGTTGCTATGTGGATGGTCATGCATTGCATTCATTTCAAGCCTAGCATTTTGCTCCATGAGTGTGTCCATTAGTGATTGCAAATTAGGAGTTGGGGGAGTATAAAATTGTTCATCTCCCCACTATGGTGAATGATGCATGTGTGCAGGTTGATTATGGTCCCAATAATCACTTCTAGACACTTCGTACATTGGATTATCATGGTTTTCCCTAGACTGTCTAAAAGCATGCAAAATATGTGAGATTCAGCAGGTGGTCTAAGCCACCACATAAGGTGCAAGCATGCATTTCATATTGCCTAGAAAAACTAGATTCGACAGATTGCCTTTCTAAAGCAGATTGCTTATCTAAAGCAGATAGTCGAACCTCTAATTGATCTAAAAGTGATGACTGGGTATGAGAAAATTGTTCATTTTCAACTTTGTGGTGGATGATGTATATGATCATAATGATTAGGGTATGTGAGTTCGGGCCCCTGAGAAGGCCCATAAAGTTCCCTAAAGTCACTATGGTATGTGGGGTGTTCATCCTGTGAAAGGTGCCCGTAAGCAAGCTCTCGAAGGGATTTGTTTGTTCCATCCCCAGATGCAGACCAAAATCCTGACATGGTCTAGCTCTCAAATTGAACTCAAAGCCCAATTGTAATGGACTTAATTTGGTTTATTGGGTTTTTGGTTTGTTGGGTTTCATTTGGTTTGTTGGGAAAGTTTGGTTTATGTGGGCTTGTTGTTTGGTTTTTGTGGGAAGCCCATTAGTTGTGTGCAAAGCTTAATGGGTGTGGGTGAAATGGCTGCACATCCCGGCTAATAGGTTTAGCCTAAGCGGCCCGGATGGTGTGACTTAGTGAAAGCGGTTCTAGCCCAAACAGATGGGGCTTAATCTTTGCATGACCAATGCGGACTATGGGCTGGTTTGGTTTGTTTCGGCCTGTGTCGGGTTCAGTTAGGCTTGGTTTGGTGTAAGCCCAAGTGGTTGTGTAGAACCCACAGCCCACAGCCAGAGGTTGTGGGCTGATGGTTAAGTGCAAAGCCCAGCAGTGTGGGTCTTGGTTTGGTTTAAGCCAGAAGTGTGGCTTATGTTAGCCTGAGTTCGATTAGCCGGTGATATTTAGCCCAACGATGTGGGTTCTAGTTTGTTGCACGGCCAGGTTGGGTTCAGCTATGTGGAGCCCAATGGTTGGGTTTTAGTGGGTTTGGTTTACTCCGCGAGCCCGGGTTGCAGGCCAGGTTATGTGGGCTGGTTTGGGGAGGTGCAACAGGTGCGTGCATTTGAGCACGGCTCGGAGGTATGCTCCAGGCCACACAAGTATGCTCGGGCCACACACTACCTGGTTCAACCTCAAAGCTACAGGGCTTGAGGTCAATGCTTCTGAGTAAAGCTCTGTGGTTATACACAAGATTGACAGGGTAGATCATGCACGGGAGTCATTTACGGGTAAGCTCAGGGTTGACAACACCGCACAACTACAGCTCACTCACAGCTTCAGGGCTAACAGCTAACAAGCTTAGCTGGAATGCAACTTAAGCTTAGCAGCTACAGGGCACTGCAGCTAAGGACAGGGCAGATTGGTTTGTGCTCAAACTCGAGTTCGAGGGTTGAGACAGCCTTGGTTAACTAAGTTGCAAAGACGGAGCAACTAGTTTATCATACGATTATGAGGCACAAAAGCATTTAGCTATAAAGGGGCCACACTAGTACATGGCAAACAGGGGTTTGCAAAAATGGTTTATGCTTAGGGCTCAAGCATGCATTCAGAGTGTACTCAGATGGGATAAAAAGTAACTCAGGGTTGATGGCACTATGGTCACAGAATCATACAAGCATATATTCCATGTTTCAAACTTGCTCAAGTGTCACAGATAGTGGGGTTGTTTCACAGGATATGCTCATAATGCACAGATGGTTTACAAATATAGATGCTCATACAACTCAGCACTCAGCTAACCTGTGTCCAATTCAAATACCAGTAGTTCAAAAACCAACCTGGTTTAGCCCAAATAATTCTTTGTGTTTGCTCCTTTCTTCCTTTTCTTTGGGTTCCGCTCAGCATTACACCGCAATGAGGTAATATGCACTTGTGAGCTCAAAGGAGAATTTTAGTCCTTAGAAATGCAAAATCACAACTTTCATAGTGATATTTGCCATTTGATAGCCAACAATTAAAATGTCAAGACATATGAACTGTTATTTGGACTTACTGGGAATGAAAAGTTCTGGAGATGCAATGATAGATGCAAGAATGCAAAAGCAAAAAAACTTACAGCTAAATTACAATGCTGAAGATAGATGCTTGAACTACAATGCAAAGATATATACAGGGATGCAACTTCAGTGAAGCAAGACAAAGATCGAAACAAGGCACACGCCAAGTCCCCGGCAGCGGCGCCAAAAACTTGGTAGGCCCGAGAAGATGTTTAAATTACGGCCTACGGGTTATACCGCAAGTGCACGGCGTCTATTGGAGACGCGGCAAGTACGGGTCGATCCACAGAGACGAGGGGGTGCTTACAATGATCTATGGCTTGCTAACTGAGTTCAAGTAAGGTAATGTGACAACTATGGTTTGCCGAAACGGCTGAAGTAGTGAAATGAACCTAAGCTAAGGAAAACAGCAAGATTGTAACAAGATAGAGAGGACTAGGGTGTCGAATCCACCTCTACTTCTATGCTAAGGTCAAACATACCCTGTTCATATCTCATACCTCCTTCTGAAGGCCTCAGGTGGAGGAATCCTTTAGCTAACTGTCCTCATTCACTCCTAGTATAACTTGTCTTTTCACAGTACAAGTTATCACAAGCTCATTCGGGTTGTAGGCTAACTAATTACTCCTAAGTGATTCAAATGATATCACTAATGCATTCCTAGTATAATTTGTCTTATCACAGTACAAATTATCACAAATGTAATTGATCCAAAAAACATGAAATCACTCATCTCCATTAAGCACAATGAGACACAAAATTAGACATATGAACTCAACATAAGAGCAGGAGTATCATCAAACACCCTGAAGTTAAATTAAAACATAACAAGATAAAATTGAACACAAATAAACTAAGGTGACAGCTCTGGCTAATCCAGGCGTGTCTAAAATCATCATCTCACTCTTCTATTTATACATACCAAGCAAACCCTAAAACAGCAAACCCTAATAATTCAAAAATCGAAATTAATTGAAAAGTAAACTAAACCCATGCTCTGATTTTGCCTCTCCTCTTGTCTCATCATGCTCAGAACTCCATGCGGTTACTTGGGTGGAAACCCTAGCCCTAGATGTCCCCGATTTAGTTTCTAGGGTTGGTAGAAACTAAAAGGAGAGATCTAGTCCTGGGGTTGTTGGTGGTGATAGTGCGGGCAGAGATGGTGTGGTTGTTGTTGTCAGTGTATGGAGGTGGTGGTTTTGCAGGCGGCGACTGGTATGGTCGGGGCAGAGAGGATGGTAAGGTTGCAGAGGTAGGGGGAGAAGAAAGAAAACGATGGAGAGAAAATGGGTAGTCGACTAGGGGTATAGGGTAGGGTCATCTCATTGTGAGGCATGAACAGCGGGGATGATGAGAACGCTGCACCGAGCGTTGGATGAAGTTAATGGAGATCGACGAGTCGAGGATGGTTGGCGGTCTCGGTGTGATCTGGTGTTGCACGGGATCATCGAGAGATAGATGTAAGCGATGGAGCGACCGTTGGATGTAGCCAGGCGAGATCTCGACGGCTCAGAGTGAGCGGGCTCGGATCCGGGTCGTGGATAGCTTTAGCCCATGTCTTCCTTGTTGGGTTGCAACTGATTCGCGCGCGGGCTTTGGCTATCTGCTCCATAGATGCTCGACTCTAATTCTTCGCTCTTTGGGCTCCTCAGATTCTCCGAGCTTTATTTATTACCTAAAAACACAAAATTAATTAATACAAATATTTATTCTTGAAAACAAGGAAAACACAGAATCTGGGATAATATCTATTTTCTAAGCGCAAAAGATGAGTAAAATGCCAATAAAAAGGTGTATAAATATGCACTATTTGGCACTCATCACTTTGGCCGAGCAATTTTTTGGAAGCTAGTCTCATCTTATACTTTGTCGCGTTCTGGTCATGATCCTATGAAACATGAAAACGACAAGATGCATCTTGGCTGGCGATTCATGACCTTATGTGGCTTTGAAAAGCTTTTGTCTAGGTCACGAATTCTTTCCAAGTTTTCGCTAAGTTTATCCTGTAAACTACGAAAAGTCCAATCCGACAAAAAAAGAACTAGGTCAATCTGATACAGAATGAAAGATTTATAAGTAAAATAGTAAAGTGAAGTAAACTTCCCGAGTCCCCTGTGATCAAGTTGAGGACCCTTGACCTAAACGAATTTTGGAGAAAATATTCGTCAGAATCTCCAAGTTTAGAGCGTCATATGTTCCTTGAGGTCCTTGAGAGTGATAAGGTCGGCTGGATGGTTGCTCATTTTCTTTATCGCGTTCGTAATGAGCTTTATCTTCTCCGGTGACGTCGATTGCAGGCAAGATCCCGTCAGTGCTATTCTCAACAGTTTTAGTACTCCTTCTTTAGGAAACGTGTACTAGATCTAGATTTGTTGGATCTATCCCTACTGGTAACTCTAAAAGCGTTTTCAGATAAGTCTGGATGTCGATCTGAATTTTGCAAGATTCTCTTGAGTATCTGGGAGTTCTCCTTGGTCCGTATCCAACGTTTTCAAGGATTAGCAGTAGATTTTTATGAAAATAGGATACTAGGGCATTTTGTTATGCAGGAAGTGATTCATGTGATTCGGGACGCACTAACCTATTCAATAAGGTCAAACTCGAAAGAGAGAGAAAGTGCTAGTAAGGATTACTCTCTCGGCTAAACCTGTAATGGATTTACAAAAACTGAATCAATGGAACGTTTTTATGTTTGGATTGGTGGAATCGTCTTTCTTCCTAAGAGACCATGATTGATATTTGTAACTGAGTGAACAACCTCCCACTGTGGTCGCCAAAATGTAGTTACCTAAAATCTGAGAGAGGTTAGAAGTGGGATTCTAGGGTTTCTGAAAGTGAGCTACGGGAGGTTGAGCATGAACAGTCTTCGCTTAGCCGTTCAAAGTCTGCTTCAGTCACATGGAAGAAAGATTAGGGCTGGTCTTAGGGAAGGAAGCAGATGAAGAGAGAGATCAGAGAACAAGTTATTGCTCGGAGAGGTTATGAGAAAGATGATCGTAGCTTGGAAAAATAGAGGACTTATTTATAGATGAATTCTCTAATCTCAGGTCGGTGAAGATAAGGATTGCTTTCCGTGCCGTGCGGAGCAATTCTCCCGTCTCTTTAGGAATAGGGATAAACTAGGTTGAGTTTATCTCATTATTCCACCACTTTTACTCTCTTATGCGGTGAGAAATAAGCCAGACCAAAACCCTAATTATTATCCCCCAATTTATGTGAAGTTGAGTCAGCCTTTCTGATGATGTGTTGAGAGAGAAATATTCTCTTTAGCCGAGTTGGCCAAGATAGAGAGATATTCTCTGATTTGTGAGAATGACTAGGATGAGTCACGTGAAAAGGCATGGAATTCCTCAGGAATCGTGTGCAGATTGTGGAAGGAGCTGAGGCTAATCTCCCTTTCTCCATGGCCGGTCACATATGTCATGTGAAGACCGTATTATTGTTTGTGGGTCCGTTTGTTGAGCATGCAAATCTCAAGAGAGCTTATCCAAGTTTTTGGATATCCATGTATAGTTAAGGCTCAATTTACTAGCCGTGGGTGTATTTGAGAGGCTGAGAAATAGGCTTGAGCACTAGGTAAGGCGTGTGCCTATCATGTAAATTTGTCCGAGATTTTGAGGAGAGATTTGAATCTCTCCGAGATTTTGTGAAGAGATTTGAATCTCTCCGAGATTTCGTGAAAATATTTGAATCTCTCTGAGATTTTGCAGACAGAACAAAATCTCTGTGATTTTGCAGGAAGATTTGAATCTCTCCGAGGTTTTGTGGATAGCTCAAAATCTCTCCGTGATTTTGCAGAGAGATTTGAATCTCTCCGAGATTTTGCGGACGGCTCAAAATCTCTCCGTGATTTTGCAGAGAGATTTGAATCACTCCGAGATTTTGCAGACGGATTAAAATCTCTCTGAAGATTTTCTTAACGGATCCGAATCTCTGTGGTGTTGGGACTCCTACCGGAGAGAGAGAAAAGGATTTGTACACCCGATTAATGTCTCTGCCAGACTTTGGCTCACTTGTCTTTGACCAGTGTATCTAGAAAGGATGTTCTGGGAGTCTGTCGAAAGGGCTTAGAGGTAGAATAACCAGCGTATCTCGCGGGGATGTCCTAGGAGTTATCCGGAAACCTCAGTAAGTCGAGTCAGAGCCTAGAGCAGACATGACCAGTGTATCTCGCGATGATGTACTAAGAATCAGTCCTTGATCTCAAATAGGGTAATTCGTGCTTACAGGAGATATGCAAATCTCCGCTCTGGGTCATAAGTCCTCCGGGGACGTATTTACGCATCTACAGAGCCTACATGACCAGCAGCATCTCGTTGAGGATGTATACTAGGAATCATGGCATCACAATCATCTGTTTCTCACGAAGACATGCTATAATTGTGGTTGTTCTGGTTCATAAGTCTGTCGGGGACGTTTTACGCTCTACAGAACCTACGTGACCAGTAGTATCTCGTCGTGGATGTGCACTAGGAATCACGGCATCACGACCAGCAGTGTCTCACGGGGACGTATACTAGAAATCGTGGCTAAGGATTCCTTGAGGGCCAATGGCTTAATCTCTCCCGTGAGAGTTGAATTCTGCCTATAGGGTTGAAATTACACTTTTGACCCTTATCCAAATTTCACCATCGACAACGGTGTTCATCGATTGAAGACGAAGATCTACTGAGGAGAGCTTGGAGGAACTTCATCAACAAAAGGTATGTGAAGACTAAATCTTATCTATCACTCAGAAGTCTATTTTATTTTATCTCCTAATGAGACTAAGTCGTATAGCTATATAGACTTTTATATTATACACATTTGATGTTTCGAGCCGAGTTTATCTCGCTTATCTATTTCTCGAAATACGAATTAAAAGCTTTTTGCTTTAGCTACGTTCATCATATTCTTGATGAGTTTAGTTGGAAACAATCTAATTTTTGGAAACTAAATAATAAGTCAAAAGATGATCATGTGAAAATTACCTTGAAACATCTTACATGATTTGTGTGAGACAATCATTTGATGTTGACTCGGAAAGTTTCGTATTGATCATTCGATCACTTGAAAATTACTTATAAGCTAATGGTATGTGTGAGGCAGCCATTGTCGTCTTCTAAGGATGTTTTAATGATTGAAATGGGAGTTTAGAACAATTAACCTTTGTCTGGATACAACACACTATGCATACCAGTATGCAAACATTTTTGGTATAATTCAGGTCCGGAAACCTTGTTTGCATACCACTATGCGAACAGTTTTATTTGTTAAAGTCCGGGAACCAAGTTTGCATACCAAGATGCGAGTATTCTCACTGAGTTAGGTCCGGGACGGATGTTTGCGTACCCGTTTGCAAACGGCTGGATAAGTCAAATTCCGGATACTATAGTTTGCATGCCAGTTTGCAAACTTAGTTGGTTAAGTTCTAAAATTGGTTAAGTATGTTCTCATGCTCATGAACAAATACATTAATAAATTAAGTAATGCAATCTTTGCAAACCGTGGCTTAATGTTCATGAATTGATTTCGGTATATGTATTTTGTATGATTACGAATCAATCCGGTTTTGTTTCAATTGGTTCTTATATACTTCTATAAGATATATACAATTGAACAACTCTATGAGTAACACAATTAGATTCATTTGATTGTCTTTCATGATTGATTGATCATCATATTTGATCTAGAAGTATTAGAAGAATGTGGGTAAGACAAAAGTGTTCATATGGCTAATTTAGGTTAACTATTGTTGAGCCAACTCAATATACATGTTTAGGTACGGTTACCCATATCTAAATGAAGGTATATTTCATTTGTGTGTAACAAGCTAAGACCATCTAACGGTGGAGAGATATTGTTTTGGTTTTAAGCAAACTTAGTTTGAATCTTAAATCAGGTTTTCATCTAACAATGAATATTGAATGCTTTGTTACTAAGCTATCTTAGCTTTGATTGAAAGCAAGCCCTGATTTGAAAGACTATATAACGGAGAACTCTGGAAACTGGAAAACCTAATCCCGGCACTTTCCTGTGTCCTAGTTGCGACTAGAGTCGATTCTCCTTTAACCTAGGTTTTTCCAAAACCATATTAGGTTAACGACTTGAAGACTTCATTTGGGATTCGTGAAGCCAAATCCAACTATTTTCTCTGTAGTTGCATATTCTGATCTTACTTGTTCTATCGTAATGAGTATTATCTTCTCTAAGATTTTCCCGAGATTTATCTCCGATAGGTAAGATATAAAAAGTAATCAAAAATTTCTTCGTCTCATTCTTTGTGATTCCACAATAACTTCTTCTACTACCATATAGTTAAGTTATTATGAGGTGATTGATATTTCTATGCTGCTCTTCGGGAGTATAAGACCGGATTATCAATTGGTTCCTGTTCACCTTGATTTATCATAAGACGAAACAAAAGTTCATAGGTACTTCTGTGGGTGACAGATTTATCTATTAGAATAGACTTATCAGTGTGAGACAGATTTGTTTACAAGTCTTCGACTTTGGGTCGTAGCAACTCTTAGTTGTGGGTGAGATCAGCTAAGGGAATCAAGTATGCAGAATCCGGCGTGGTTCTAGAGGCGTGAGGAACGCGATTGTACCTTAATCGGTGTGAGACTTGGTTAGGACTCAACTACATTCTAGTCCGAAGTTAACTTGTAGTATGCTAGTGTCTGTAGCTGCTTAATATAGTGTGGTGTTCAAATCTGGACAAGGTCCCGGGGTTTTCTGCATTTGCGGTTTCGCTAACAAAATTTCTGGTGTCTGTGTTATTTCTTTTCCGTATTATATTTTTACATAATTGAAATATCACAGGTTGTTCGTAGTTCAATCAATTGGTAAATCCGACCTTTGGTTGTTGGATATAAATTGATTGACACTTGTTTGATTTGTTGATTACATTGAGAAACAGAGATAAGAATCTTTGATATATCTCTTGGAAAAAGCGGGGGTCTAACAACCTCGCCCAATATTTCGTTTAGCAATATGTATGGACAAACTCCAATATAATTCCAAGAGAATCAACTAGACAGTCAGACTCAATCACTGGAAATATATCGAAGAGTTGTATCTCTGTTTCACAACGTAACCAGCAAATCAAACAGATAGAAATCCGTGAGCCTGATTATTATGTGAAACAACTTGAACGGTACCAAAGACCAATGTTCAAGTGTCAATCAATTTATATCTACAACCAAAGGTTGGATTATCTAATTGATTGAACTATGCACAACCTGTGATATTTCAATTATATAGAAAATATAATGTGTAAAATAGATAACACGGACACCAGACATTTTGTTAACGAGGAAACCGCAAATGCAGATAAACCCCGGGACCTAGTCCATATTTTAACACCACACTGTATTAAGCCGCTACAGACACTAGCCTACTCCAAGTTAACTTTGGACTGGAATGTAATTGAGCCCTAACCAATCTCACACTGATCAAGGTACAATCGCGTTCCTCACGCCTCTGAATCCCAGCAGGACTCTACGCACTTGATTCCCTTAGATGATCTCACCCACAGCTAAGAGTTGCTACGACTCAAAGTCGGAGACTTGATAAACCAATCAGTCTCACACAGAAAAGTCTATTGAATAGATAAATCTGTCTCCCACAGAAATACCTACGAGTTTTGTTCCGTATTTTGGTAAATCAAGGTGAACAAGAACCAATTGATACACCGGACTTATATTCCCGAAGAACAGCCAAGTAATATTAATGACCTAACAATAATCTTAATCGTATGGTATCGAAATTAGATATTTTTGAATCACAAACAATGAGACGAAGATGTTTGTGACTACTTTTTATCTTGCCTATCGGAGATCAAATCTCGAGCAAATCTTAAAGAAGATAGTACTCAATACGATAGCAAACAACAAGATCAGAACACGCAACTACAGAGAAAATAGTTGGGTCTGGCTTCACAATCCCAATGAAGTCTTCAAGTCGTTAACCTATAATGGGTTTAGAAAAACCTAGGTTAAAGGAGAATCGACTCTAGTCACAACTAGTATCACACAGGAGGTGTGGTTATTAGGTTTCCCAGTTGCTAGACTTCTTCCTTATATAGTATTCAAATCAGGGTTTGCAACCAATGTTACCTTGGTAACAAAGCATTCAATATTCACCGTTAGATGAAACCTGATTAGACTCAAGCTAATATCTTTCAACCATTATATCGAACTTAGGTTGTTACATACAAATGAAATTTGACTTCATTTAGATATGGGCAATTTGTACCTAAACATGTACACCTTGTTGGCTCAACAATAGTTAACCGAAGTTAGCCATATGAACACTTTCATATCAACCTTATTCATCTTAACCATACCTAGTTCAAATGACTCAAATGACACTAGTTCTAGAGTTGTTCAATATTGTTTATATTCTCATAGAAGTATACAAGACACAATTGAAGCAAAATCGATTTTGATTCACTTGAATCAATTCATGAACATTATAGCCACGGTTTGCAAAAGATTGCATTCATTAATATATAAATATATTAGTTCATGAACAAACCGATTTTAGAACATAACCTACTCAAGCACTGTGAACGTACGCATAACAGAAAGTATTTGCACTAAGTTTGGATTCGCCAGTACGCGAACATGTACGCATACTACTAAACTCAGTTGAATTCCGGAACTTGAACTTACGCTAGTACGCGAACGGGTGCGCATACTAAGTTCCTGGACTTTCATTAACCAACCAGTACGCGTACGGATACACAAACCATGGTTCCCGAACTTGGAATAACTTGCAACAGTTAGCATTCAAGCACGCATACTATGCTATATCCAATCATGGTTAATTTGTTCTAAACTCTCATTTCAATCATTGAAACATTCTTAGAAGACGGGAATAACTGTCTCATACAAACTATTAGCTTCGAAGCAATTTTCAAGTGATCAAATGATCAATACAAAACATTTTGAGTCTACATTAAATGATTGTCTCACACAAATCATGTAAGATGTTACCAGGCGATTTTGACATGATCATCTTTTGACTTTCGTCAAGAATATAAGATGAACTTGGTTGAAGCGAAAGCTTGCCAACACATATTTCAAGAAATATGTAAGCGAGTTAAACTCAGCTCGAAATATCAAATGTGTATAATCGAAGTCTATGTAGCTATACGACTTTTGTCTGAAATAGGAGATAGAGTAAATAGACTTTTGAGTGATATATGAGTTCAAGTCTCCACATACCTTTTATTGGTGAAGTTCCACAAGCTCTCCTTAGTAGTTCTTCGTCTTTAATCGATGAACGTCGTGAATTCTAAAGATCAACTACACTTTTCATCCTAATCCGAGACTTTACTATAAGTAGACTAGAAATCAAGACTTATAGTTTTGGAAACTAAACTTGACAAACAACGTTGAGATAGCAACGCTTGCGAGTTCGACCGAGCAGTGCTCTAACACTCTTGATTGAGCTCGCTTTTAAGTTGGTGCTCTCGGAATTATATTAGAGTCTAGTCCATACAGATTGCCGAACGAATTATTGGGTGTGGTTGTTATACCCCACTTTTTCAATATGAGATCTGGGTTTAACGATACTATATCATAGGATGGAGAGGTCATTTTGGCAGGGAAATTAGTGCTTGAAAAGGACGTATTTCGATATTTAGGGTCGACGATGCAGAATGATAGTGAAATTGATGAGGATGTCATTCATAAGATTCGAACGGGTTGAGTAAAATGGTGACAAACATTTAGCATCTTATTATAAAAGTCCCTGATTAGCTTAAATACAAGTTCCATATGATGGCGATTAGGTCTGCTATGTTGTATGGTGCAGAATGCTAGGATACCAAAATATAATATTTGAAAGATAAGTACAGCAGAAATGCGTATGCTGCGTGGAAACACGAGATGTGCCCGAATTAAGAACGATTATAGACATGATAAACTTGGAGTAGCTCCATTCCAGGAAAACCTTACTCAACATCGCCTGAGATGGTTTGTACATCTCCGCGGGAAGCCCCTGAGGCACCAATACGCACTGGAACTATAAGTCATATCATAGATACAAAAAAAAAGTCATAGGTCGGCCAAGATTGATATGATAAGAGGTACTGAAAAGTAACTTGAAGGAACTGAGGATATCGAAAGAGACGTTGTTAGACAGGAACGCGTGGAAATCTGCGATCCACGCACTAGAACCATAACATAAGAAAGATGGTTTATGGTGTGGGTTCCATTTCTTTCCTAACCCAACATATGTAGGACTAAAGGCTTAGTTTTTTGGGTATTTAACGTTTGGTACCCAGCAAGTGTCCAGTACCTAGCTTTAGTACCCAATATTTGAATAATTAAGGGTTGGTACCTTGACCACAGGTTGACCGTTAAAAACCAAGTCTGACCTAACAGTTTTTAATTTTTAATTTTCTAATTTCGTTTTTTATTTACTATTATTCAACTTTCCAAATTTTTCCCTAAATTGGTTTATGAGATTCCTGTTTTAGGGAAAGTTACGGAGATCCCAAATTTCATCCATTTCTTCTTTCAATTGTCGGCAGCCTGCGTCTATTGTTTTGTTCCACACAGTAATCCTTCATAAAGGAACAAAGATGTATTTCTTCAACAACGGTTATCAGATCCATTACTTCCTTCACAAATCAAGATGCTTCTTCTTCATATAGAGATTCTTAATTGATGAATCATGGGGTTTGTCAAAACATTAGCAGCATGACGGTGGCGGAGAAACGATGATTGTAGGTAAAGTTTTCATTTGGGTCGTTCTCTTTTTGTTTTTCATGGTAGGTCAGTTGATGACGATGGTGTAGGTGGCACCATGGTGGTATCTCTGGTTTAGAATTAAGAAGCTTCTGGTGGTAGTGAATTAATGGATACAAAGTTTTGATTTGCTTCAAGATCAATTGGTGAACAAAATAGTTTTTGAGTTTTGTTAAAAAAGAATCATTTTTATCAGCAAAAATGGATTGGGTTTGTTAAAATGAATTGGGTATTGCGAAAGAGCAGACGGTTTCCATCTACTTCAGAGATTTTGTATACTTGTTCTTCAATTGTGTAGTATATTGGAATGAAAGTTGTGTGGTTCAATTTGATTTGGACAGGGAAATCAAATGAAGTTTCTGCTGCCATTAGTACTTTGTGGTGACTGGCTATGGAGTAATTGATGCGAAAATTCACACAAAGGTGTTTGCATAATTTCCACCATCTCTTCTCGACCTCAACTGAACCAAGAAGCTACTATTATCAATATCAGGGTCTGTGGGTGATATTGAATTGTTGTTATAGCAAAATTAAAAGAAGAATTTGAGACTGTTAGATACTGATATGTTTAATGATCTGTTGTCATGGAGACGGAAAGTCATTCTATGAGGGATAAACTAGTAATTTACAATATCTGTTTAAGTAAATTTCTAAAAAATAAATAAATAATCGGTCAACTGAAAGTTTTAACGGTCAACCGGTGGTCAAAGTACCAACCTTTAATTTTTTTAATATTGGGTACCAAAGCTAGGTATTGGACATTTGTTGGGTACCAAACGTTAAATATCCCTAGTTTTTATTGTTGTTGTTGTTTTTTCCGACCTTCGAACTCAGTTCCTCCACCAACCAGAAATTTTAGACTCTTGGACATGTAAAACTAACATTATTAGAGCATAGGTATGGAGTGTGTTAAAAAGAATGTTTAGATGAACCTACTTACACTGGTATGACAAGAATGTTATCAAATTTAGTTGTGAAAATTATTTCTTGATTTAGCCTGCTAAAGTCAGCTTCAGTTTGGAATATATTAGGTAGTAGAATCTTAAGATTTTCTGAGTTACTCAAGACGGACGAAAAATTAAAAATTACACTAAGACGTAAATTTGAATAAATTTATAAAGATAAGTAACGAGTACCATATTTTCCTTTCGAACTCATTTCCATCTATTTATCCATATACCGTAGCAAAGTACTCGCTTTGTGGAATCAAAACGTATGACGGTAAATATGTGTTTTTGTATACACCTGAGGAGAATTAAGCCTAATAATTTAGTGAGAATAATTATTATACTTGAAAAGGTCCCGATCTTATAGGGAATGAAAATACAAATCTAGTGAGCCAAGAATCATTCGGTTCCAATATAACAAAGAAGTTATGATTGATTTCCTAAAAGGTAAAAAAAAAATGGCTAAAAGTTAATTCCGGGTGTAGGAGAGACAAATGTTCTTGAACTCTTTGAACATTTAAGTTTGTGAATTTAAAAGGGTGAGTTCGCAAACCTAACCTTGTGTACTTTAGTCAAGTTTTTGATTGCTTTCTTTCCTAAGCAATGCTACTACTCTTCCACACATAATAGAGATCAAGGTGTGGAAATCTATTTGCAATAAAAAAAAGCTAGCAAACCTCACAAATCCAGAACTTATGACTCGGAAGAGCAGCTAGATTCTTAATAACCTCTCAAGAATAATCTTCAAAAGATAAATTAAGATAAATTATCAGATATCTATCTTGAGGGATCACAAAGTCTGAGACGAAGAGAACTTTGCAATTTCTATCTATCTTGCCTGAAAAAGATTATGAAAACCACGATAACAGAAAAGCAAGATAAGGATATATGAACTATCAAGATAAGAAATAGTCGGGCCTGGCTTCACGAATCTCCAAAGCGAAGTCTTTTAGTCGAAAACTTAATTATGCTTCTCATAGGAAACCTAGGTTCATAGAGGACCACTCTAGATCAACTATGTTAGAAAGTGTCAGGGATTAAATTTTACTATTTAAAAGATCATATATATTTACAGATTTTCAAGACTGGGGGTTGCTTAGAATTCAAGCTAAGATAACTTGGGAATCAATCAAACACTTTAGGTCATGAAAATACAATAAAAGAATATACACAATGGTCCGGTTCTGGAACCGTCTATAATGACTTGTTCGGTTTGGAAAATTTGTCATGTGAACAATCAACAATATGATGTTCATTAAAACACTTAAGAGTTTAATCATGATACATACACATAAGTGTTTAAATGATCAATGAAGTCTTAGAAGTTTTTAAGAGAGTCATAACAATGCTAAACATATTTAAAAAAAAAAAGTCTTTGAGCATCTGCTAAGTTTACTAGGACAGTTGGTGAGACGGTTTGCCAGCCGTAAGGCTAGTTCACGAGTCAGAGAGCTACGGTTTGTGAACCGGGTTTCCCAACCCTTACTCGGCTCGAGAACTCAGATGAACACAGTTTTCCAATTGGGTTCGACAACCGTTCTTGGCTTATGAACTCAGATGGACACAGTTTGCCAACCGGGTTGGCAACCTTAGCCTTTCATTCCAACATTAAAAAAATCAGTTCACCGCGGTTTGCCAACCGGGTTCGCGAACTATTCCCAATTGAACTTAAGGTTTGCGAATAGGTTCGCCAACCTTCCTGTATTTCTAAAATCAGATATCTATGGTTTGCAAACGAGTTTGCCAACGAGTTCGACCGAGCAGTGCTCTAACACTCTTGATTGAGCTCGCTTTTAAGTTGGTGCTCTCGAGAATTATATTGGAGTCTAGTCCATACAGATTGTTGAACAATTGTTGGGTGTGGTTGTTATACCCCGCTTTTTCAATATGAGATGTGGGTTTAACGATACTATATCATAGGATGGAGAGGTCATTTTGGCAGGGAAATTAGTGCTTGAAAAGGACGTCTTTCGATATTTAGGGTCGACGATGCAGAATGATAGTGAAATTGATGAGGATGTCATCCATAAGAATCGAACGGGTTGAGTAAAATGGTGACAGACTTTGAAAACTTTATTTGGAGATTTTAAAGCACGGGTTCACCTATCTGCTTCTTCAAGATATTTTCATAACCTGTATTTAGTTTGATCTATAATTATTGTATATTTTAAAGGTCCTTCTCTTCTGCTATAAGTTCATTGAAGGATTGTTGATCAAATCAAACTTGGAAGAACTTCAATCAAGATTGTTCAAACGCGTATTTTTAGAAATCGTGATTTGAAGATATCACAAGAACTTATCTAAACTTGATCTTAGGATGATTTCTTTTGAGATATATTGATTAGGTATCTCTATAAGTTTTGAAAAGAATAAAGCTTAATTAGTCTTGGGAGTTGGGATTTTGATTCATCTAAATCATATAACCGATTTCTACATCCTTGATCTAGATCAGAAAGGAAACCACCATTGTTCTATTGGAGACAAGATAGTGCTAGTCTTCATGACGGACTGTGGACAAACTCCCAGGGTTGTAGAGGACATTAGATATGGAAATAAAGTGCATATGTTCTGGTGAGAATCAATAAAAATAGGGGCACAACACCAACCGAGTAGCTTGGAGGCTTTAAACTATCTCAACTGCATTCCATATTTCTCGTTAACAAAATTCCTAGTGTGTGTTTTGCTTTACTTTTTAATTTCGCATCATAATCGTGTTTCTTATAATTAAAATAGAGCAAGTAATTCGATATTAAGCCGTGTTAATTGTGATCTTTTAATCATGACTAGTTCTAAGTCTTGCATAAGGATATTTTTCAAGTGTTCCTTAGTGATCATATCTTTCACAAACATTCAAGGTTTGTCCTTGCTGTGTAAATCTGGAATAAAAATTGCTTCCTTTTGATCACAATGTTGAATAAATATTTAACAAGAATAGTTTCTTGTATGCTTTGATCTTTGACTAAAGTTCAGACAAAGAGTAGTCTATAGGTTCCATAACAAAAAAAAATTGATGGTATGCTTGGTATCCTCCCCTTTTCAGAATGAGTATGTTTAATCACTTCTAAATCAAATGAGTGACTAAGTTAAATGGTGTTGTTGCATCATGGTATAGTGAAAAAAATAGACTTAAGGGATCAATGGCTAAACATCAATCGGTTTGAGGGTAAAAAAATTACTTGGGCAGGTAATCATTAGCCTCCCAAGTTTATAGTTTTGTTAGTTTAATAGTTAGATCAGTATGGGATCCACGTTCAAGAGTTTTAAAACAATTAAAATGTTGAAGAGTAAAAATGCTTGAGAGGTTGATGGTCACCCGCTCAAGGTAAAGAGTCTGGGGAAAGCGGATCGTTCCACTAAACATAGCAACACCTAATTTGATAATTTTTTTACCAAGTTTTTTACTTTGAACGAGTGTTCCCTTAGAGCAACTCTTAAATGGTGCTTGGATACATCTTACAGCAACTGCAGTGGTGCGAGTATAACCAAAGACCAAAGAGGTAAAAAAAGACCAAAATTTAGGTTTAGTCTGGTGTGTGACGTTACGGGTGGAAGACTAAATTTGGTGGAGCGTACACTATACGTTCGCCTGGTGTGGGGCGTGGAATATACGTTCGCCCGATCGGGGAGATTTCAAAAATGAAATTTAAAAAAAAAAAAAAAAAAAAAAAGGGGCGAAGGTATAAAGCTTGCCCCATATAAAGAGTGTTAAAAACTATGAATGGGGCGGCGGTATAAACCCCGCCCCATACTAAAGAAAAAAATAAATAAATATATGGGGCGGATGTATAAAGCACGCCTGGTGTGGGGCGTATACTTTATGTACGCCTGGTGTGGGGCGTAGATTATATAGCCGCCTGGTGGTGGGGCGTGGAGTATACGACCACTCGACTATATTTGGGTTTAGTCTATGGTCCCAGACCAAATATAGTCCGAGATTTGGTTATGATCTGGGTTTTAGTCGATAGTCCGTCCCACTACGTCTCGCTTTTTTACCAAATAAATAGGTTTACTCGCCCGCTGTGGTTGCTCTTAAGAAATTATTTTTTTGATTTCTAAAACAAAAAAACATAAGTTAATTTGACAATACAATTTGAAAATAACTTTCAGAAGTAAAAAGATTAACTTTTTATGAAGCAGAATCTCTTTGCTTATGGAATTAAATTCTATTTCTGATATTCATGTAATTACTATAATAAAAAAAAATTAAGATAAGAAAAAAATAAATGAAAAGATAAAAGATATCACGTATGATCATTCTAAAAGTCATGCTTATGTTATGGCATCCTATTGTAAGCACATTGTCAGATTTGGATGCTCCTCTGAATTTCATTCAAGAAAACAGGTGTAATAGTTCAGGATAGAAATTCAACTTGGCCATGGAGGGAAATTAGTAACTGCGTCGACTTACATGTACAAATTAGCAACGACTGAGACGAGGTTGTTACACATGTCATGTTAGCATTTGTTTAATCCACGTACCAAACAGCTAATTTCCAAATGCTAATGAGAGGGATGGGATCCGACGTTGGAAATGAAAGTGGGTCGTGGAATCCGGACCTTTTCACTTAATCAACTGTCGTTTCTGTCGGGATACTGTCGGCTTCCAAAGTTGAAAAAGTTCCAACACCGAATAACTTTCCACTTTCTAGGGGGGAGCCAAGACTCACACGTTCAACTCTTTTTGTTTGTTAGTGGCTCGATGCGAGTGACATTGAAATTGGTGAATGGTGATCTAGCACCTAGCTAGACCTTCAGCTCGATGCACCATGTGGTCCATGTCATAGGCTAAAATCCCTACATGATGCAACCTCATGCTGAATCCCCCGATCAAGAAACCAAATTGCTTGGGTTTTGGCAACTTAACAATTTTCGATAAGATTTTAGTTCCACATACTAACAGTATGATCTCATGAATTTAATTCATTGTTGAACTTCATTAATGAAATGTTAAAACACACACACACTACAATAGAGAGACCAACACTCTCAGTATTAATACAGAGATTGAAGTTGTCCGTATAGGACAGGCTGTAAAGAATACAACTCATAGGACAGGCTGTAATGATACAAGTTGATCACACGTGTGAAACCTTACTGATTTGCTTAACCTGCACTACTTCTTTAGTCATATCCTGCACCACTTCATCTGGTAAGCTAATATCCCCCCTCAAGCTCATGGGAGCATCAATCACATTGAGTTTGAATCTAAGCTCAGCAAAGCGTGGACCATGAAGTGGTTTCGTAAAGATATCAGCGATCTGGTCCAAAGTATTAACATAGAACACATCGAGAGCCTTGGACTGCACCAGTTCTCTGACAAAATGATAGTCTAGATGCACATGTTTCATTTTGGAATGTAGAACAAGATTGGAGGCAAGAGAGAGTGAGCTAATGTTGTCACAACCAAGTCTAGGAATACCTGAAGTAGGAAAATGAAGATCCTGGAGAAGATAACATATCCATACAATTTCAGAGAAAGACTATGAGCAAGTGTCCCGTATGCGCTCGTCTTTGGATCCGGCAACAATGATACTTTGCTTTTTAGAAGACCAGAAACGATATTTGAACCCAAAAACACACAGTAACCACCAGTTGACCTTTTGTCATCAATGCAGCCAGCCCAATCAGCATCTGAAAATCCCAAAAGAAATGTAGAACCTTTAACAAATTTCAAACCAAAACCGAGAGTGCCCTTGATGTATCGAAGGATTTTTTTAGCAGCTAGAAGATGAGGCACTCTGGGATGTTGCATATGTTGACAAACTAAATTCACAGCATAAGAAAGCTCAGGTCTTGTCCATGAAAGATAATGAAGAGATCCAACTAAGGATCGATACTCAGAAGGATCATCCAACAGATCACCAGCATCCTTTGAAAGCTTTTCTGAAGTAGCAATAGGAGTGGAACAAGCTTTAGCACCTTCCATATGAAACCTGGTAAGCAAATCCACAGCATACTTGGTTTGGGAAAGCATCAAAGTATCAGAGTCTCTTTTCACTTCAAGACCTAAAAAGTAATGAAGATCACCCATATCTTTTATGGGAAACTGAAGCTGAAGTTGAGAGATAACTGATTTTAGAAATGCTTGAGAGGAGCCTGTTAATAATATGTCATCAACATAGATGAGTGCCACTGTAAGTTGTTGACCTTGATGATGCACAAAGAGGGAAGGATCAGCAGTAGAATTCACAAACTTCAAATCAATGAGAGCTGTGCTCAGTTTCTCATACCAAGCCCTTGGTGCTTGTTTCAAGCCATAGATAGCTTTGTGGAGTAAACAAACATGATTTGGCTTCTCTGGATCTATAAACCCTGGAGGTTGTGTCATATACACAGTTTCCTTCAAATCACCATGAAGAAAGGCATTACTTACATCTAATTGATGTATCTTCCAATCAAATTGCACTGCCATTGATAAGATAATTCTGATAGTTGTAGGTCTTGCTACTGGACTAAATGTCTCTTCAAAATCAACACCATGTTGTTGATGATATCCTTTAGCCACAAGTCTTGCCTTGTGTTTATCAATGGTGCCATCAGCTTTGTGTTTCACCCTGAAAACCCACTTGCAACCTACTAAATGCTGGTCTGAAGAAGGTGGAACAAGAGACCATGTTCCTGCCTGTTGTAAGGCTGTGAACTCATTTGCAGAAGCAACTCTCCATACCTTAAGTTTGTTAGTAGCAGTAATACAAGTAGGCACTGACACAGTATTAGCAAGTAATGTAAGAGGTAACTTATGTTTTGTTGCAAAGTATGACTTTGGTGTTCTTATACCATTTTTACCCCTTGTAGTCATGTTATGAGCATTCTGTATGAGTGGCAATGCTGGAGCAGATGGAGGAGATGGTTCTTTATCAATACTTAATGATGGAGATGAAGAATCAGCTGTGGAAGGAGTGACAGTAGGATACACAGTATCTTTAAATGGAAAAGACTTTTCATTGAATGTGACATGTCTAGAGATGTAAACATGACCTGTGGAAGGATCAAGACATCTATAGCCTTTTTGAGTTAGACTATAGCCAATGAAGATGCAATGTTTGCTTCTGGGTTCTAATTTGGTAGAAGTATATGGCTTCAACCAAGGAAAACAGGAGCATCCAAAAACTTTGAGAAAATCATAATCTGGTTTTCTATGAAAAATCAGTTCAAATGGAGTAACAAAGTGAATGGCTCTAGTAGGCAACCTATTAATGAGATGATTGGCAGTAAGAAGTGTGATGAGTGCCAAATAGTGCATATTTATACATCTTTTTATTGGCATTTTACTCATCTTTTGCGCTTATAAATCAGATATTATCCCATATTCTGTATTTTCCTTGTTTTCAAGAATAAATATTTGTATTAATTAATTTTGTGTTTTTAGGTAATAAATAAAGCTCGGAGAAACTAAGGAGCGAGAAGAGCGGAAGAATTGGAGTCAAGCATCTATGGAGCGAGATAGCCAAAGCCGCGGCGCGGCGAATCGGTTGCAACCCAAAGAAGGGAGACTTGGGCTAGAGCTACCCGCGACCCGGATCCGAGCCCGTCCACTCCAAACCGTTGAGATCTCTCTCATCCACATCCTACGGTCGCTACAACCTCCTCATCAACCCTCGATGTACTCGCGCAACACCATATCACACCAAAACCGGCTACCTCTCTCAGCCGTTAAGATCTTCTCCAGCCAATCCTACGCTCGCTCCATCAGTCTCATCAAAGCTTGATGTCTCCGCCCCACAGCAGAATCACCCTACACCCTATACCCCATCGAACCAACTCATTTCTCCTCTTCTTCTTCTCTTTCTTCTCTTCTTTCTTCTCTGTTGCAGAGCTCTGCAAAACCCATCCCCCCGACCAAACTCTCTGCAACATCACTTCCGCCACCATCTCTCCTTCCCTGACACCAACCGAACCACCTTCTCTCCCTAGCTTCTCTCTATTTCTTCCCTAGCTTCTTTCCTAGAGGCTGAGTGAGAAATAGGAAGAACTAGGGTTAGGTTTCCACAACAATCGAAGCATGGCGTCTCGAGGCGATTTGTGAGAAGAGGAGAAGCAATCAGAGTATGGGTGCGATTACTTTTGATTTATTTATCATTAATTGTTGTTTTTGAGAATTAGGGTTTGAGATGTTTTGGGGATGAACTGCATGTATAAATAGGAGTGATGGGTGTTGATAGAAACCACGCCTGGATTAGCCGGAGTGTCAATTAGGTTTATTTTGTGTATTTTGTTGCTTTAGTATGTTTTAGTTTAATTGTTTGGGTCTCAATGAAACCCTGATTTACAACTGTGTTCATAGTCATGTGTTATTTCTTGAGTGCTTAATTAGTGTTAAGACAGATTTAATCTGAGCAGAGCAACACATTGCTCTCACAGTGCATACCAATACCATGGATGCACTGTAGTTGGAACTCCCCGTGTTGTGTATCTTTGCAACCTAATTCAACCAGATTGATATTATAATCCTTAGATTATTTGTACTTTAATCGATTGTAATACTTTGGTAGTATACCTTAGTTGTGATTACTCTGTTAAGTAGAGAAACATTTTAGACGTAAGGTAGATCTGACACCTCTCCCTTATTCGTCAAAACAAGAACAATGTCATGAGTTGAAGACACAGTATAAGTTAGTGTGGATTTGAGACCCTAATATCCCACTGTCACTACATTTTATTCCTTAGTTTAGGTTTATCTCATCACTTCTCATCCGATTAGGCAAAACATCTTATTTACCACCTGTTGTCACTTGTTATCATTTGAATTCGATTAATTAGCATAGCCATAGATCACATAAGGGCACCTCAAGTCTCTGTGGTTCGACCCGCACTTGCTCAGTCCTACAACCAAGACACCGTGCACTTGCGGTATTACCGTAGGCCATAAATATAAACACCTTTAGAGGCCTACCAAGACGTTAGGCGTCTCTCCTGTGAACCCTATGAATGATGCTTCTTCTGATATTCATGCATGTGATATTGATGTGGAACCTGTGGAATTATCCTGTGAAAATGAACATGATTTACCCTCTTTTGACTTTAGGAAAGTGTGTGATGGTACAAATGATTTTAAAAATGAAAACAACCTAGATGTACCTAACCTCTCTCCTGAGTCACAAATTGATACTCCTCCACCAAACCTAGGTGTAGTTTGTCACAAAATTGCAAAACCAACTTTTTCAAAATGCCTAACTTAGGCCTAGAACTTTGTGCTTCCCAAGTCCTCTTGGACTATTTTGCATCAAAGTATAACACTCTTAAGGAGCCACAGTTGGAATATGTATGTCTCTCTGTAATTAGCAAAACTCGTTTTGAGTTAGACCTTTGCATGATGTACCTTTAAAATTGCAAGATTTTGTTCTCACAAACACACCCGTTCACAAATTTAGGTTTGGGGGAAACTCCTTCACATCTGCAGTCTTACTTGCACTCTCTTGTTATATCTGTGTAAGATTGTTGATGGTTGTACATATCGTCTTTTGGGTTGATCCTCAACTCTTTAGACTGTTGGTTTATGGTGAATTTTTGTATATAATCCAGTAGGACTTGTTAAATTTTTCTTTTCTTAATTCGGTTGAGTCTTCTTGCACATATATTATGCTAATCCGATATGATCTCCGTTGAGAATATTGGATTCTAAGCCTTGACGAATGAAGCTCAACCTTGCTCCCGCCGACATACCGGTAATCTCTTCCCTTTTATCTTTTCAAAGCATAGTTCTCATGGTATGTGATTTGTTTAATTTTTCCTATCTTGTTGACACATTGAGGACAATGTTTGATTTAGGTTTGGGGGTGTGATTTGCATTTAGAGTTTTTAGTCTTTTATTTCACCTTTTATTTAAAAAAAAAAAAAAAAAAAAAAAAATTCAAAACTCTTTTTGTAAAAACCTCCAACTTTTAGAGATTTTAGAGTCACTAGCATGCTTTTAGCAATGTTTACATAGAGATTCTGACCGAAATAACAGAACTTGGAAGTACCGGAGAACACAATCGGGTTCCTTAGTTGATTAGAGCGTTAAAGTTGGATTTAACCATACCGGAGGGCGAATTAGGTGCTGTTTAGATATTCGGTAGTAGAATTGTGATCACCCTGTAGGATCACAATATCGCAACAGACAAGACTCGCGGGATAAGTAAACGACGGTGTCGCGAAGGAGTCGCAGGGAGCTAAAATAAACGACGCAATGAATAACGACAGGCAAAACATAAAGAAGACGTGAGATCTGGCGAGGGTTAAGAAGTGTCGCGAGAGTGAATGTTTGTGCATCTGCGACACTTCGCGAGACATTCCCGAAAATAAAGGGTAGCTTAGTCGTCATCCACTATGTATTACCCTATATAAAGGGCTAAGTGAGTCTGTAAAAGGGAGGGATCTTTTTGGAATTGTTGGGCAAGTCATTAGGAGAGAGAAAGTTTAAGAGTGTTTTAATTTCTAAGTGTAATTCTATTTTCTTGTGTAAACAATTCATGGATTCAATCAATAAATATTCTTGATCTTACATCTTTCAATGGACTAATTAAGCAAAATCGAGTAAGGGGTGTAGTGTGGGAAAACCTGCTACTACATATGCGCTAGAAATGGATTGGCGGTGATTGACGTAGAAATTGGAAAGAATTTGTATTAACGGAGAAGAGATTTGGAAAAGATACTCAAGAATTCATTAAAAAAGAAAGATGGCTAGAAGAAGAAATGTACAAGAGCAACCAACGATTGTAAGAAGAAGTGGGAGACTTGCTTTGGAGAAAGGAGGAATGAAACAGAGAATCGTCAAGGATGAATATGAGAAATGATGGAGAAGATCAAGACCAGCCACCGATCTCCCCAAAAGAGTAAACACGGTGTGGATTATGATAGAGTAAGTGTATATACTTGGAGATCTGATTCTGAAGACGAGAGGGAAGAGGAGCAGCAGCTGGTGAACAATGGACAAGGAGGAGGCGAGCAAGGGATGAATGGAGAAATGAATCCAGGAAACGAAGAAATGGCAGCGTTAGAAAGATTGAGACAAACAATACACGAAGAGAGACGGCTAGAGGCAGAGGAACGAGCAAATTTGACAAGACAGAATCATGAATTGAGGATGGAAAATATGAGGTTGCAAAATAGGAGATCAAGAGGTAGCGCGAGATCAAGTTCAAGATCGAATAGGGAAGAAAGAAGGAGAGTTTTACCAACAGAAAGTACTGAGGAAGAAACACAAAATCCAAGCACAGAGCATGGCGAAAGAAGAGGGGAAATAGAAGATCGTTATATTCCTCACCAAAATCTTCAAAATGAGCGGAATAGGGAAAATCAAGGAAACATGCAACTCCAAGGGCCAAATGACTCAGCTGCTGAAGGAAGAATAATCTTGCACGGGAGAGAAGAATTGAGAAGAAACCGAGAGATCGAGGATGACATTGAGAGACACTACATTGAACAAGAGCGACTAGCTCGCGAGAGAGAAAGAATAAGAGCAGAAATGGAAAATCAAGAGATGGAAGAAGCAATCAGGCAGAATAACCATGACAACCGCGAGAGAAGGAGGGAACAAAATCGTACCAATAGAAATATTAACGAAGAATATGAGAGGGTGCAGATGATGAGAGCTGAGAGGCAACCAAGAAGAGAGAACAACCGATATAATGGCGTGCGAATTGATGAAATAAACGAAGAAGAGCGTCGCGGGGAAAGAAGAGGAGAAAATAACGAGCAGGAAGGTCAAAATAGGCACGAGCGAAGAAGGAGAGAAGCAGAGCTAAAAAGACCAGTAGAATCAAATTCTGAGGCAAATGAACAAATCTTAAGAGAACTAGCTGAAATGAGAGGATTACTGAACAATAGAAGGGAAGGAGGAAGGAGACAGTTAGACGAAGCCATCGCAGACGCCGCGAAGAATCCCTTCACGCTAGAAGTACAGATGGGAGGAATACCTCCTAAGTGCAATCTACCTGCGTTAACCAACATCTTTGATGGAACAACCTCGTGCGGTACAACATATCAAGGCTTATATGAGATGTATGTTACAAATGGGAGAACCATGACGCTATACTATGCAAATATTTCGCGTCAAGTCTAATAGGAGAAGCACTAAAATGGTTCGAAGGTCTGCCAAGAAACACAATCACATCATTTAACCATTTACAAGCCACATTCCTGGGAGCATACATAATATGCTCTTCGCGACTGTATTGAAGATGTATTTGGGTTGAAACAAAGGGTTGGCGAGAGCTTAAGGCAGTTGACAATAAGATGGAGAACCATGTGTAGCGAAATGGCAGGGGACGAGTTGAGGAAAGATATCTCATCCTCTCATTTGTGAATGCTCTTTGCGACTAACTTGTTGTACATTCAAATTTTTAGAATCAAAAATACAATCACGATGGCGTAACTACGAGAGTTGCGGGAAGAATATATTGCCTTAGAAGAAAGATTTAATGAAATGAATTCTTATCCAAATCGCGAACACAAGCTCGAATGCTGCGAACGCAAGTTTGTTGCCTCAATTCATCAATACAGTGGCGAGTACTTCGCAAGGACAGCAAGTAAGGAAAGCTGATGAGGGACAAGAGAAGATGGTAGCCATGGGAAGCCACGATCAAGAGGAATTTGAACGAGAAAGGAACTATTACAACCGTAACGGCAATAATAAGATTCAGAGGCTAGATCATGTGCAAGAAACATACGGTGGACGAAGGCAAAATAACCGTGGAGGGCAGAGAAGTCGCAGAATAGTATGGGAAGAGATTAAGATGCCTCCACTGAACGCTAGTGTGGAAAAAATCTGGGAAGCTATACTTGTGATGGAAAATGTACCAGCACCTTGGAATGTGGGAATGGAACCACCGCCAGGCGATAGAAGTCATGAATTTTGTTCTTACCATCGCTTCCATGGACATCAAACAAATGATTGTAGAAATATAAAGAGAATTATTCTCAGGATGATTGATCAGAGGAAGCTGAATCATTTTCTAAAGGGAGAAGAAACAAACCAGACATTACCACCACCACCAGAGAAGCACAGAACAGTGTCAGCAAAAGGAAAGGAAACATTTGTTATAGAAGTTGGAACAAAGGCTAGAAATTTGACCTGCAACTCTATCATCCACTCCTATCGCACAATCGAAGATTTTCATGACAACGTGCTCAGTAGAGTCTTTGCGAGAGATACTAATGATAAAGAAATAATGAGTCTGGCGAGAACGACGCAGTTAGAAAAGTGGCAGCTGAAGACTATTTCTTTCTCTGCAGATGAAGTGCCAAAAGGAAGAGAAACACACGATAGCCCGTTGGTTGTGAAACTAGAGATTAACCCGAAACCAGTCGATGGAGAAGATGATGAGGCAGACGCTTGCTGGGCGATTAACCGAATTCTAATTGACACCGGAAGTTCGGTGAATATTCTCTTCTACCATACTTACAAGACGATGGGAGGAAAAGATGAGGATTTGATCCCCTCGACATACAAGATATACGGCTTTAATGGCACTGCAAACAAACCAAAGGGAGAAGTTCACATGAGAATACCTCTACAAGGGTTATCAAATGATATTTTATTCTGTGTGGTTGACGTGGAATCTCCATATAATGCATTGATTGGGAGGCCATGGCTTCATGAAATCTTGGGAGTTGCATCAACATATCATCAATGTATAAAATTTCCACATCCAAATGGCATTGGTATTATACAAGGAGATTGGAAGGAGTCGCAACAATGTCATGAGGTCGATATAGAAAGCTGCGAAGAAAGAAATACCAAAAGAAAAGGTTGGAAGCAACATGTGAGAAATGAACAGAGAAAGGAGAAATTGATGGTAGATGCTATAGAAGTGAGGACTGAACATATCTCGCGAGGTGAATGCCTGGAGACAGACCAATATTATGACAATAAAGAAGCAAAAGATATGAGGAACAAAAGGCATAAGAAGTGAATAATCAATAAAAGCAAGATGCAAAGTAGCAGCTGAAGTAATGATGTGCGAGAATCTCAGCCAAGAGTAAAATGAGAATTCGACTAAGAAAGAAAAGTGAAATACAACAAATGAAACAGAACTATGCGAATACTTCGCAAACAAATATCAGCAAATAATGAAATATGAATGATTGAATGATTTAACAAATATGAATGCGCAAAAGAATGGGACGAACCTTTATGGCGTACACCCTAGTTCGCGAATAACATTTCGTAAGAGGCAAATGTAAGACCTAAAGTGCGTCATATAAGGGGGTATCTCTCGCCATGGTTGGGGGAAGGTTACACCGCTCCCGAAGCCCGAACCATGAAAATTTGGGGCCCATGAAAGCCTATCCGGAGAGGTACCTTGGATTCCCAACTATATATAAGGTTATACTCGGTTGGGCGACCGAGGGTCTCTTCCAAGGAGTCGGTGTATGCTCAAGGCGCCGAGGTACACGGTTGAGCCGAGTGCCCGGGATGGATGAACCTACCCCGGCCATTCTTGGCAAGTCTTGGCATGCGTTGCACTCGCCCGAAGAAAACTCCACTTAGGGTGCAGTCTCGTAACCATAAACCATATAGGTATAAGGGATAAGAGGCTGCGAAAACAACTGGTTGTTGTTAAGACCGGATGGGAGGAGCTAGTCTTGTATGGCCGATGTTTCATCTCCTTGAAGGGGAAACCGGGAGATGATAAGGGCGACACTCTCCATTAGGGGGTGTCAAAACAGACGCAAATGTCATAAGGCTATGTTTTCGCAAGAGAATTTAGGCTCGTCATATTTGTGCAATGATCCTGCAGAGGCAATAATACTAACGCGAGGGTAAGGCGAGATCAATGGGTCTTTACACGAAAGTGTACGGACGTCCCCGCGATTTCGTCGCACGACGGCAATGTCATGGGGCTTTATGTTTGCAAGGATATCTAGGCCTGTCATATTGTCGCAACTAAAACATCCCTGCAGAGGCAAAAATACTCGGAAAATGATAAGGCAAGATCAATGGGTCTTTACATGCAAGTGTAAAGACGTCCCGCGATTTTGTCGCAATGAAAGGTGGCGGGGAAGACCTCTAATTAGGGAGGTCTAACTCGGAAGACCACACAAAAATGATAAGGCAGGGTCAATGGGCCCTTGCTTGAAAATGTAAGGGCGGCTTGCGACCTTGTCGCAATGAAAAGAGATAAAATACATTTATGAAGATAAGGCAAGGTCAATGAGCCATTACATGAAAATGTAAAGGCGGTCTGCGACCTTGTCGCAACAAAAAGAGATAGAATTCTCAATTCATGAAGATACCCGCGACTCCGTCGCGACGATCCATTTCAATAACAATAAAATTATTATCAAATACAAGAAGACAACTAAAATCTTCCATCTGAAGATAAATAACAGAGGCAAGTATGGGAATGGAAAAGATGGAATATGGTTATTCATCTTCCGATGAAAGAGTTATACATCAATAAGGTTAGCCAATTATATTACAAGGAAGAAATACCAAAAAAGGGGGTGAAGACTGAATTCAGGGGGGAAAAATCCAAGAAGTACACTATAATAAAGATACAGAAATATACAGATATTACAGGCAGCGAAAGAAACAAAAAGAGTTATCTCTTTGGTGATTCTTCTTCTTCATTTGATTCTTGTTCTATTATTTTCATCGCTGAATTTTCCCCTTCGCTAACCTCACTATCGAAACATCCGAGACAGTGATTCTCGGAACCTTTTCGAGGAGCCGGGATATGAATGAAGAGGGATTTTGTGGTCTTTACAAACATATTCCATAGCTCCATTGCGAAAACGAACTGCATCATTACTAAAATTCGCCACTGTCGTTTCAAATTGTTTCTTCAACTTGGAATACTTGTTATTACGAAGGGAGAGACTCTTGGCGAGCTGTTGTTTTTCGGTTCGAGTTCTTCAATTCTCGCCTGGAAAATTCCCGGCGAGTTGTTCTTTCTCGCATTCAAGCTCTCTAATTCTAACATGAAGCCTCTTCTCGCATTCTCGCAAATAAATAACAACAAGTTAATAATTTATGTGCAATGCTACGTAAATAAGAAACGTGAAGGTATAATAAGAAACCTTCTCTATCGATATCATATCTTTAATCAAGGAAGCATGCTCGGCATGAAGACTAACGTCAACACCTAGGTTATTCCCGGCGTTATCTAAAACTTTCGCAGCCCAGCGAATTCATCATCACTATTAATAACAAAAAGAGAAACGAACTTGCTCTTCTCGCCGCTTAAGCATAGTATTTTGATGAAGGAGTTCATCTCGTTCAACTTGCACACCAAGAAGAGATTTGTGAAATTTCGCTAACGCTTGTGCACCTCTCGTTAGTAATGCGATCATTCTCATCTATGAGATCACTAATTTTCTTCCTTAAAATCTTGATTTTCTTCTCGAGAATCGAGATACATTCGTTTAAAGCGATTAGTTAAATTTAAATTAGATCTGTGTTCGATCTCTAAAAGCTGATATTTGGATTGAAGATCCTTTAATGAAAGGAGGTTAGTTTTATCTGAGGAACTACTTAGAGATTGATTGAGGTGAGCGAGAAGAAGGTCATTGTCCATAGGTTCAGGAAATGTATGGAGAAGAATAGCCTCATCGGAGAGATTATATACATCTGCGAAGGTAATAAGTTAGGAAGCAATATGCGACCGATAAGATAGAAATAATAAAAGAAGGAAAAATCTTATACCATAAAGTTGCTGATTAGCGCTCTGAAGAGTGGACACCTTATCCCTTTGGGAGTCAAGTTCGGTATTTAACTTTTGAATTCTCTCATCTTTATCGCGAGATGACGCAGCTTCAGTCTCTAATTCTCGAATCTTCTTGCTCAATTGCGAATTCTTCTTCTCAAGATTGCTGCGTCTTCTCTCGAGATCTGAGGCAACTACAAAGGAAGTTCTTCCAACCTATAAAAGAAGATAGAAAAATCATTAATATACATATATTTAAAAATTTAAAAAGGGAAAATGACCGCACACGTACCAAAGATCCCAAAGTGCATTTAACAAGTCGGGAGACACGACTCTAGAAGCTCCATTGAAAGAATCATTGCCTTCTAGTAAAGCAAAGATTACACACATTTGCGAGAGTCCCGCAAAGAGAAGCTGGGGAGCATCTCCCATTCCTTGGAAAGAGTCCGAGAAGATGCTAGATAACCGATCCATAGGAGAACCGCCGGTGGAGTTTCTTTAGCAAGAGAGCGATTCGAATCATGGTCATCCTCATCAGAAGATTCGGAGTTTGAGTTAAGGCGAGAAGAAGATTGAATCTTTCGCTTTTTAGTTAATGGAGCAGAAGATTTATTTTGGTGAGCGACAGTTTTGCCCTTACTTTTATTCTTTCGCTCTGACTTCTTCAACTCCAACCTTCGCATATGATTAAAAATAAGAAACAGAGGCAATAATATTGTTTCAAATGAAAAAGGAAATGTTTCTTACTTCACCCGTAAGCGATCGAAGTATTGTCGTCGGTACTCTCCAACGGATTATCCTTGTACTTTCTTCTCAATTTGGCGATCCGAGAAATTTTACAAACTCAAGCAAATATAAAAAGAAAGTTGCAAAGGCAAGATTTAAAATGGAAAACATACCTCTTTTTGTCTTATCGGGCCATTTGAATTCCCAAGGATGATACCTGCGAGGTTCGCAGGAAGAATGTGCGAGCCCGCGATATAAGGGCCATTTAAGATCAAAGGTACAACCCACCACTTCTCATCTTTGGAGTGGCGAGGAGGAGTAGTATTATTGCCCGAATGCACCAATATCTTGCATAAGCAATTTATCCTCGTGGACATCATCCTTCTTCTTGAGCGAATGCCCCAAATGAGATTTCGCATTCCTCATCTTTATTATCGAATAATTTTCAAAAAAGTTCTCGATAAAGTGTACTTCTCAAGCAGCCTATTTCCAAATCTGCGAAATCGGGGTGTCTAACAAAGACTAAGGGTATAAAGATCCTTTGCCTGCACCACGATTCGCGAACTCAAGCATTAGGCGAATGCAATCGCCACTCAACTGATAAACAGCCCGAGAGAATTTTTCATGGGCCAAGATTTCATAAAACAAAGGCATCTCAGGATCGTATAAGGGGATGGGAAGTCCCGCGAGAAGCTGACCTAGCGAGACTATAATCCTTTGATCATCACATTGATGATCAGAAAATAATTTTGCAGAAAGAATGGATGAAGATTCTTGATCGGGAATGGTTGATAGAGTGAAACCCTTCTCGAGCAACTTCGTTGAACTTCCTCAAAAGAAGCTTTATATGCACGACTAATGAAAGCCATTATCGTATGGGAATGGATGGGAGGTTGGAGATTAGGATCAGCGTTAGAAAAGACGAAGAAAAGATTTGCAGAGTGGAAGCGCAAATTATGGAGGAAAAATCAAAGAAGTTGCAGAAGAGAAACTAAAGAATGAAAAGGAGAGGAAAAGAAAACTATATATAGGGAAAAAGATTCTCGAGAAAAACGAGGTCATTTAATGCGAGAAGAGACATGAACGGTCAGGAATAAACGGTTGAAAGAGACGTGTCAAGAAAAGACATTAATAATCAAAATCCGTGTAAAAGTACAAAACTAAAAAGATAAAGATAAGCAATGCAAGCAAATCAAAAGAATCACTCTCATGATACTCTTCCCTTCGCAGGAGAAGTATGAGGAGAGACAAGAGACGATACTAAATGTATATATCTCAAAGAAGCTTGAACTTCGCAAAAGAATAGAGGCAAGTACGTACTTTTCAAGGAAAGTATTCTTCGCTCGTTCCTTCATCATCGAAGATCAAAGATTCTCACTATAACAGATTTTTCCTTCAAGATCGCTCTACAAGCAATATTCAAGGAAAAAGAGGCAAGATGTAGGATCACAATATCGCAACAGACAAGACTCGCGGGATAAGTAAACGACGGTGTCGCGAAGGAGTCGCAGGAGCTAAAATAAACGACGCAATGAATAACGACAGGCAAAACATAAAGAAGACGTGAGATCTGGCGAGGGTTAAGAAGTGTCGCGAGAGTGAATGTTTGTGCATCTGCGACACTTCGCGAGACATTCCCGAAAATAAAGGGTAGCTTAGCTGTCATCCACTATGTATTACCCTATATAAAGGGCTAAGTGAGTCTGTAAAAGGGAGAGATCTTTTTGGAATTGTTGGGCAAGTCATTAGGAGAGAGAAAGTTTAAGAGTGTTTTAATTTCTAAGTGTAATTCTATTTTCTTGTGTAAACAATTCATGGATTCAATCAATAAATATTCTTGATCTTACATCTTTCAATGGACTAATTAAGCAAAATCGAGTAAGGGGTGTAGTGTGGGAAAACCTGCTACTACACACCCATAGTGGAGACTACCCATTTTACATCAAGTGAGGCACCAACCTTCAATTTTTTGCAACTTTCTAGAAAAGCTGTTAGAGTGTGTGTCACCGTACGTAAATTCCGGGTAGGAATGGTGAGCTACCCAACGCACCATTTTCAAAGACTACTTTTGATCTCTTGAGTGCTAGTTTTTGTCAATCATGAGGGTGACGTCTAAAGATGAAAACTCCTTCTAAATACCGATTTGCGTTAGCATCATTCTCTCTCTCAATCAGCAAGACCCATAGAAACACATCATCACAAGAACCGGAGCGTAATCGTAATATTGAAAGAAAAATTGATATAGTCCAAGGTTTATGTGCAACAATGAAAAGAAAATAGGATGAGAATTAATAAAATTTATAAAATCAAGACAATACAAGTTGTGGGAAAATTGAGTGACAAAGTCCTTTGTCCATGGAGTTAGTTGTTTCATTATTTGTATTTTTATTTTCACTTATTGTAATCTAAAAAAAAAAAAAAAAAAAATCAAAAAAAATCAAAAAATCAAAAGTCAAAAAAAAATATATTGTAGTTTATTTTCTTATTTTTGCTACCACCATGGTAAAGAAGAATTTAAAAAGAAAAATCCAAACAACAAGGAATTTGAGTAGAAAAGTCAAAAATTGTCAAGTTTTGTGAAGTTTAGAAGTTCGTCATCAACAAGTGAAGACCGAAGACCGAAGATTGAAGACGTTTCTATGGTTTCTTATGAGAGAGTGATATTAATTGCCGATCGGGTGAGAAGTGAGTGAGTACTCCCACCCTTACTAATGGTTGATTTTCCTTTCTTAGAGATCATTAGAAAAAGATTCTTTTTGTCCACACTTTTGTGGAGTCTCCAGATTTTATTTCGGAAGGTTATCCTTCTTACCTACAACGTGTGCGGGATTTCTCTCTTTATTCCCCGCTTTGCACACATGAGAGACTAAAAAGCGATCTTTTTGAGTGCAATTATCATAAAACCCTAATGGTGAGGCAGAAGTTGAGACTTATGATCACAATCGAATCCGAATTCTTTCATATGGTATGGTTACTTCTCGCTCAAAGACTTAAGGATGAGAATGCGTTCTTCGATAGTTCTAACTTCATTACTAGCATGCGAAACTCTATGTCCTCATAGCTTCTTGGAGGCTTGAGACTCTTTTACACTCTGAAGTTGGAGAAGGTTTTGTGGGTACACCTCTGGTAAACCCTCACGAGACTACAACTCATCCACTAGGGACACCTAGGGGTTTAAAGGCTTAGTGCATACGCTAAATGCATTCGAGAGACCTGCGACAGGGGTATAGTTAGGATTTCTTATTTTCTGTTTCACTTGAGGACAAGTAAAATTCAGGTTTGGGGGTATTTGATGAGTGCCAAATAGTGCATATTTATACACCTTTTTATTGGCATTTTACTCGTCTTTTGCGCTTAGAAATCAGATATTATCCCAGATTCTGTGTTTTCCTTGTTTTCAAGAATAAATATTTGTATTAATTAATTTTGTGTTTTTAGGTAATAAATAAAGCTCGGAGAATCTGAGGAGCCAAAAGAGCGAAGAATTGGAGTCAAGTGCCCAAGGAGCAGATAGCCAAAGCCCGCGCGCGAATCAGTTGCAACCCAACAAGGAAGACATGGGCTAGAGCTACCCACGACCCGGATCCGAGCCCGCTCACTCTGAGCCGTCAAGATCTCGCCTGGCTACATCCAACGGCCGCTCCATCGCTTACATCTATCTCTCGATGATCCCGTACAACACCAGATCACACCGAGACCGGCTACCATTCTCGTCCGTTCAGATCTTCCCAGCTAAATCCTACGCTCGCTGAGGCACTCCCATCAAACCTCTGATGCACCCGCTTCACATCATAGCCCCTATATAAACCCCTTTACCCAAAAACCTAATTCATTTTCTTCCCCTCACCCGACAACACCTCAGACCTCTGCAAAATCTCCTCTCCCGTCTCCATCACAGAGCAGAGCTCTGTTCTTCACCCGACCTCAGACCACCTTCTCCACCAACTCTACCATCTCCTGACAACCCAAGTCGCACCACCTCACCTCATCACTTTCTAGTCCTTTTGTAGCTTCTCTCCTAGGAGCTAAGAGAGAACTAGACAGAGATAGGTTAGGGTTTTTATTGATACATCAAGGGGAAGCTAGAGTAGCCGATGAGAGCCGATTGACTTAAGAGGGAGCAAATTGGAGCGACATGGGTGAGAGAAGTTTCCAATTAATTTCTATTTTTAATCGAATTAGGGTTTGGTTATTTTGGGATTTTCTTGGATGTATAAATAGAAGCAGGGGATGATGATTTTAGACACGCCTGGATTAGCCAGTGCTGTCAATTAGGTTTATTTTGTGTATTTTGTTGCTTTAGTTTAATATTGCTAGGGTTTGAGATGAAACCCTAGTTTATCTCTGTGTTATTCTTCATGAATCTTTTCTTGAATGATTGAATGTTTTCTAGATAGAATTAACATCAGTGTGATACACTTTGCTCTCACAGTGCATACCAATGCCATGGATGCAACGTAGTTTGATTCCCTCTGTGTAGTTTACACCGCAACTCAAGTTTAATGAAATCAATGTTTATCTGATTAATTGTACTTTAGTCGGACAGTTAATACTTAGGATAAATACCTTAGTTGAGATTAATCATCAGCGGAGAAACACCTTAGGTAAGTGGTAGCATTGACACTCTTCCCTTATCTCGTTACAAGGGCAAGAGTAGCATAATGAAGTGAACACAAAGTATAGACTAGTGGTGGATTTAAAGACCCTAGTGCTCTCTAATTTATATCTTTCATTCCTTAGTTTAGGTTCATTTTACAAAACAGCCGTATCGGCACAAAAACATCTATGTTACAATCTTTTGTTACTCTGTCACTTAGAATTCAGTTGAAGAAGAAGCCTTAGATCACTAGAGCACCACAAGTCCTTGTGGGATCGACCCGTACTTGCCGCGTCTCCGATAGACGCCGTGCACTTGCGGATTATAACATGTAGGTCATAAATTTTTACATCATTCGAGGCCTACCAAGTTTTTGGCGCCGTTGCCGTGCACTTGTGAACCACAAAAACTTGGTAGGCCTCTAAAGGTGTTTATATTTATGGCCTACGGTAATACCGCAAGTGCACGGTGTCTTGGTTGTAGGACTGAGCAAGTGCGGGTCGAACCACAGAGACTTGAGGTGCCCTTATGTGATCTATGGCTATGCTAATTAACTGAATTCAAATGATAACAAGTGACAACAGGTGGTAAATAAGATGTTTTGCCTAATCGGATGAGAAGTGATGAGATAAACCTAAACTAAGGAATAAAATGTAGTGACAAGTGGGATATTAGGTCTCAAATCCACACTAACTTATACTGTGTCTTCAACTCATGACATTGTTCTTGTTTTGACGAATAAGGGAGAGGTGTCAGATCTACCTTACGTCTAAAATGTTTCTCCACTTAACAGAGTAATCACAACTAAGGTATACTACCAAAGTATTACTGTCTGATTAAAGTACAAATAATCTAAGGATTATAATATCAATCTGGTTGAATTAGGTTGCAGCATACACAACACGGGGAGTTCCAACTACAGTGCATCCATGGTATTGGTATGCACTGTGAGAGCAATGTGTTGCTCTGCTCAGATTAAATCTGTCTTAACACTAATTAAGCACTCAAGAAATAACACATGACTATGAACACAGTTGTAAATCAGGGTTTCATTGAGACCCAAACAATTAAACTAAAACATACTAAAGCAACAAAATACACAAAATAAACCTAATTGACACTCCGGCTAATCCAGGCGTGGTTTCTATCAACACCCATCACTCCTATTTATACATGCAGTTCATCCCCAAAACATCTCAAACCCTAATTCTCAAAAACAGCAATTAATGATAAATAAATCAAAAGTAATCGCACCCATACTCTGATTGCTTCTCCTCTTCTGTCAAATCAGCCTCAGAGACGCCATGCTTCGATTGTTGTGGAAACCTAACCCTAGTTCTTCCTATTTCTCACTCAGCCTCTAGGAAAGAAGCTAGGGAAGAAATAGAGAGAAGCTAGGGAGAGAAGGTGGTTCGGTTGGTGTCAGGGAAGGAGAGATGGTGGCGGAAGTGATGTTGCAGAGAGTTTGGTCGGGGGGATGGGTTTTGCAGAGCTCTGCAACAGAGAAGAAAGAAGAGAAGAAAGAGAAGAAGAAGAGGAGAAATGAGTTGGTTCGATGGGGTATAGGGTGTAGGGTGATTCTGCTGTGGGGCGGAGACATCAAGCTTTGATGAGACTGATGGAGCGAGCGTCGGATTGGTTGGAGAAGATCTTAACGGCTGAGAGAGGTAGCCGGTTTTTGGAGCGATCTGGTGTTGCGCGAGTACATCGAGGGTTGATGAGGAGGCTGTAGCGACCGTAGGATGTGGATGAGAGAGATCTCAACGGTTTGGAGTGGACGGGCTCGGATCCGGGTCGCGGGTAGCTCTAGCCCAAGTCTCCCTTGCTGGGTTGCAACTGATTCGCGCGCGGGCTTTGGCTATCTGCTCCATAGATGCTTGACTCCAATTCTTCTGCTCTTCTGCTCCTTAGTTTCTCCGAGCTTTATTTATTACCTAAAAACACAAAATTAATTAATACAAATATTTATTCTTGAAAACAAGGAAAATACAGAATATGGGATAATATCTGATTTATAAGCGCAAAAGATGAGTAAAATGCCAATAAAAAGATGTATAAATATGCACTATTTGGCACTCATCAAATACCCCCAAACCTGAATTTTACTTGTCCTCAAGTGAAACAGAAATGACGAAATCCTAACTATACCCTGTCGCAGTCTCTCGAATGCATTTAGCGTATGCACTAAGCCTTTAAACCCCTAGGTGTCCCTAGTGGACGAGTTGTAGTCTCGTGAGGGTTTACAGAGGTGTACCCACAAAACCTTCTCCAACTTCGAGTGTAAAAGAGTCTCAAGCATCCAAGGAGCAATGAGGACATAGAGTTTCGCATGCTAGTAATGTGAAGTTAGAACTATTAAAGAACGCATTCTCATCCTTAAGTGCTGAGCGAGAAGTAACCATACCATATGAAAGAATTCGGATTCGATTGTGATCATAAGTCTCAACTTCGCCTCACCATTAGGGTTTTATGATAATTGCACTCAAAAAGATCGCTTTTTTTTTAGTCTCTCATGTGTGCAGGCAGGAGTAAAGAGAGAAATCCTGCACACGTTGTAGGTAAGAAGGATAACCTTCCGAAGTAAAATCTGGAGACTCCACGGAAGTGTGGACAAAAAGAATCTTTTTCTGATGATCTCTAAGAAAGGAAATCAACCATTAGCAAGGATGGGAGTACTCACTACCTTCTCACCCGATCGGCAATTAATATCACTCTCTCATAAGAAACCATAGAAACGTCTTCAATCTTCGGTCTTCGGTCTTCAAATGTTGATGACGAACTTCTAATCTTCACAAAACTTGACAATTTTTTTTTATTTTATTTTTTTTTAACTTTTATACTCAATTTCCTTGTTGTTTGGATTTTTCTTTTTGAACTCTTCTTTACCATGGTGGTAGCAAAAATAAGAAAATAAACTACAATATTTTTTGACTTTTGATTTCTTTTTTTTTTTTTTTTTTTTTTTTTTTTTTGGATAAGTGAAAATAAAAATACAAATACAAATAGTGAAACAACTAACTCCATGGACAAAGGACTTTATCACTCAATTTTTCCACAACTTGTATTGTCTTGATTTTATAAATTTTATTAATTCTCATCCTATTTTCTTTTCTTTGTTGCACAAAAACCTTGGACTATATCAATTTTTCTTTCAATATTTTGATTCTGCTCCGGTTGCTGACGATGATGTGTTTCTATGGGTCTTGCTGATTGAGAGAGAGAGAGATGCTAACGGCAAATCGGTATTTAGAAGGCGTTTTCATCTTTAGACGTCACCCTCATGATTGACGGAATTAGCACTCAAGAGATCAAAAGTAGTGCTGAAAGTGGTGCGAAGTTGGGTAGCTCACCATTCCTACCCGGAATTGATGTACGGTGACACACACTCTAAAAGCTTTTCTAGAAAGTCACAAAGAGTGAAGGTCGGTACCTCGCTTGATGTAAAATGGGTAGTCTCCACTATGGGTGATCACAATTCTACTACCGAATATCTAAACATCACCTAATTCGCCTCCCAGTATGGTTAAATCCAACTTTAACGCTCTAATCAACTAAGAAACCCGATTGCGGTACTTCCAAGTTCTGTTATTTCGGTCAGAATCTCTATGTAAACATAGCTAAAAGCATGCTAGTGACTCTAAAATCTCTAAAAGTTGGAGGTTTTTATTTGCAAAAAGTTTTTGAATTTTTGAATTTTTTTTTTTTTTTTTTTTTTTTTTTTTTTTTTTTTTTTTTTAACGAAAATAAAAGATTAAAAAGACTAAAAACTCTAAATGCAAATGCACCCCCAAACCTAAATCAAACATTGTCCTCAATGTGTCAACAGATAGGAAAAATTTAAACAGTCACATACCATGAGAACTATGCTAAAAAGAGAAAAGGGAAGAGATTAGGAAATGTGGGCGGAAGCAAGGTTGAGCTTCATTCGTCAAGGCTAGAATCCAATATTCTCAACGGAGATCATATCGGATTAGCATAATATATGTGCAAGAAGACTCAACCGAATCAAGAAAAGAAAAATTTAACAAGTCCTACTGGATATATACAATGAAAATGCACCATAAACCAACAGTCTAAAGAGTTGAGGATCAACCCAAAAGACGATATGTACAACCATCAACAATCTTACACAAATATAACATGAGAGTGCAAGTAAGACTGTAGATGTGAAGGAGTTTCCCCCAAACCTAAACTTGTGAAAAGGTGTGTTTGTGAGAACAAAATATTGCAATTTTAAAGGTACATCATGCAAAAGGTCTAACTCAAAATGAGTTTTGCTAATTACAGGCAGACATACACATTCCAACTGTGGCTCCTTAAGAGTGTTATACTTTGATGCAAAATAGTCCAAGAGGACTTGGGAAGCACAAAGCTCTAGGCCTAAGTTAGGCATTTTCAGAAAAGTTGGTTTAGCAATTTTGTGACAAACAACACCTAGGTTTGGTGGAGGAGTTTCAATTTGTGACTCAGGAGAGAGGTTAGGTACATCTACGTTATTTTCATGTATAAAATCATTTGTACCATCACGCACTTTCCCAAAGTCAGAAGAGGGTAAATCATGTTCATTTTCATAGGACAATTGCACAGGTTCCACATCATCATCACATATATGAATATTCGAAGAAGCATCATTCATAGGGTTCACAGAAGAGACGTCTAACGTCTCTGAACCTAAAGATTCTATCACATTTTCAAAGTACACATGCTCTTCTAACACATCATATTCATCCTCATCATCATCATAGCACAAATGCATTTCCCTAACATTCATTTCATCTTGAAATTCCTCCCTTTTCTCATTTAGTGCATCACAGATTTGACTCAATTTGAGTTCTAAGCTCGCAAACCTTTGGTCAGTTGACTTTTGATATTGCTCAAGGTTTTGCTCAAGGTTTTGACTAAATTCAAGAAGTTCATTATGTTGTTCAATGAAAGGAGAGTTTTCACTAGTGGGTATGCATTCCTCATATGGATATTCATTGTATGGTTGTGCATGAGGTTCACTAGAGAAGGGAAATTCAGACATGTTGCTATATGGATGGTCATGCATTGCGTTCATTTCAAGCCTAGCATTTTGCTCCATGAGTGTATCCATTATTGATTGCAAACTAGGAGTTAGGGGAGTATAAAATTGTTCATCTCCCCACTGTGGTGAATGATGCATGTGTGCAGGTTGATTATGGTCCCAATAGTCACTTCTAGACACTTCGTTCATTGGATTATCATGGTTTTCCTAGACTGTCTAAAATCATGCAAGATATAATGATATTCGAGCAGGGTGGTCTAAGCCAACACATAAGGTGCAAGCATGCATTTCATATTGCCTAGAAAAACTAGATTCGACAAATTGCCTTTCTAAAGCAGATTGCCGAGCCTCTAATTGATCTAAAAGTGATGACTGGGTATGAGAAAATTGTTCGTTTTCAACCTGAGGTGGATGATGTATGTGATCATAATGATTAGGGTATGTGAGATCAGGGCCCTGAGAAGGCCCATAAAATTCCCTATAGTCACTATGGTATGGGTGTTCATCTTGTGAAAGATGCCCGTAAGCAAGCTCTCTAAGGGATTTATTTGTTCCATCCCCAGATGCAGACCAAAATCCTGTCATGATTTAGTACTCAAATTGAACTCAAAATTTAGTTTGGTTTATGTGGGCTTTGGTTTATTGGGAATCGTTTGGTTTTGTTGGGAGCATTTGGTTTAAAAGGGCTGATTTGGTTTATTGGGTTTTTTGGTTTGTTTGGGATATACAGCCCAGTTGCTGAAACTTTACAGCCCAGATGCACAGCTCAAAATTTGGGCTTCAATTTGGTTGCAGAGCCCAGAAGTCTATGGGCTCAGTTTGGTGTAAAGCCCAGTTGTTTTGGTTCTGTGGGCTTAGTTTGGTTGCAGCCCAGTTCGGGGTCACTAGTGCAAGTTATGTGGGCTGTTGTTTGCAGCCCAGGTTTGTGTTAGGCTAACAGCCCAGTTTGAGAAGCACAGCAGGCCTAGCAATTTGTGTTAGCCCAGGTGAACTGGGTTTCATCAAGACTCTAGTGCTTCACCCAATAGATGTGGATTTAGCTAGCCAAAGAAATTACAGCCTGCACAGAGCTCGGGGTATGCAAGCTTACAGCCAGGTATGATGAAGCAAATATAACACTCACAAAGATTTGGGTTTAGCACAATGTTAAGCATGCGTAAGGTCACAAGCACATGGAGCCTAAGGGCTGCAATCAGCTAAGGCGAAGCAGGGTTGTCACACAAGCATGCAAATGTCAGTAAGGTTCAATGCTCACACTTATATGCATTCATTTCAGAGATTCAAGGCTACAGAGCATGAAATTGGGTTATGTTCAGCTAACTTGGATTCAAGTGCAGCTCACATCACAGGAAAACCACAGCTAAGGCTTATGTGAATGGCACGACCAAAGACAAGATATGCGGAGTTTAAAGTGATCAAGACCAGGTTATGTGCACCAGTTTATGTGGCCGGTGTCGGTGCAGCCGAGGCTCAACACCAGGTAGTTCAAAGTGCACACAAGTCACTGAGTTACAGCCAAAGGGTTCACTGAGATGTATGCACAGATGGTTCTGAAACTTGCAGTTCAGTCAAGCTCAGGGTTTGCACAGGTTGAGCTCAGGGGTTTTACAGAGCAAGACTTGCTCTGAATTACAGACTACCAGTTAACCAATGCAAGAGGTACAAAAATATTAATACACAGCACAGGCCGGCAGATTTGGTCGATGTCAATCAGCCTAGCTCAAACTCGACTGACTTGTGGGGGAGTTGAGCACTGAGACCAATGCAAGGTAAGACACGAACAGTGGATAAATCTCAGCAGATATCAAGGCCCTAGTACAAGGTTTAACAGCACACAACACAAGGTCTCACACAATTTTACTGGCTTATCAGCACAGGTAAGCACAGACTAGCGCAAGGCACCACTCACCTTACAAGTCGCAGGGTTTGCACAATGGGCAAACAGCTCAGGGCTTGGCTCAACACACAGGGCAGACAATGGCTCAAATGTGCAATGCACAACTCAGAGCATGCACAGGGTTATACAGGTGTAGACCAAGGATTGAGCAGCAGCAGGGTCTCACAGTTTCATACACACTGATGCTCAGGTCACTCAACACAGCACAAGATAGAAATGCCAGCAGTCTTGCAGGGCTGGTGGCTCACTAGGCATGGAATGATGCAGGCTAAGGGTTGAGCTCAGACAAGGTTTCAGGGTTACACACTAACCCTCTTGTCAACAGAATAGAGCTCAGCAATCATGCAATAAAATGACCCAGCACAGGGTTGTGGTAAGCTCAGGGTGTGCACACAGTCTGACTATCCAAGCCCTAACTCAAAGCTGTGGGGGCTAGTCACTCCAAGCCTGACTATAGCTCAACTACAGCTCAACTCACAGCTGCAGGGGCTGGAATTGAGCACAACAGGGTCTCTCACAAGGCACAGGGTAGATGGAGTTTAAGCATGCATTCAGGGTCTACAAAGCACAGGGCACTAACCTGAAGTCTGCGCCTTTCCTTGTCTCTCTGCCTTTTGGTTTGTCTCAGCTGCTCCTCAGCAACACAGGGGGTACCTCAAGAACTGGGCTTTCCCTTGGGTTGGCTCAGCTTTGCTACTTGCACCTGCTAGCTCAACAAGCAAATTTCAGTCTTCAATGCACTTCAGAGTTCAGAGCCAGTGCTACAGGTTATAGCCAAGGGAGTGAACTAAAATGCATAAAAGCAACTAGAATGCAACCAAGATTAACTAAAATGCACTGAGGTAGTATATACAGGGTGAAATGAAGTTAAGTAAAGCGAGCAATGGTAATATGAGAATGCAGATGATAATATGAGAAAACTAAGAAAACTAACAGCTAGGTACAGGACTAAAAACAACAGATGATAATATGAGAATGCAATTAACAGGATGATAATATGCAATTAACAGATGATAATATGAGATGCTGAAATACCACAGTTAAGCTAAGTTATACTACAACAGGGTTACAAGCAAAAATAAAAAGGAATTATGTACAGGGATGGATTGAAAGACAGTTGAGTCGCGCCAAAAGTCACAGGGCACACGCCAAGTCCCCGGCAACGGCGCCAAAAACTTGGTAGGCCTAAGAAGATGTATAAATTACGGCCTACGGTGATACCGCAAGTGCACGGTGTCGAGATGTAGCACTGGGCACGTACGGGTCGAACCACAGAGACTTGTGGTGCCCTTATGCGATCTAAGGCTTGCTACTTAACTGAATTCAAATGATAACAAGTGACAACAGGTGGTAAATCAAGATGTTTTGCCGATACGGCTGAGATGTAGTGTAGTGACAATGAACCTAAGCTAAGGCAAACAGTGAGGAAGGGGTTCTTTGGTCTTCAAATCCACCTCGACCCCTATTGTGCTTTCAACTAAGTTAAATGTCTTGTTCCTATGTCGGATGAGTGAAGATTGTCAATTCTACCACTCATCTTAAGGGTTTCACCTAATGATATTTCAAATATCAACTAATGTACTAATCCTAAGTACTAGTTGTCTAATTAAGAACAACTAGTCGGGGGTATTAGTATTAAGAATGGAAGCAAAGGTGAAACACTTTCAACACAAGTATTGACCTAACTACGGTGCATCCATGGCGTTGGCATGCACTTTGTGAGAGAACAGGTTGAGGTGTTTAGAATTTGAAGCTATCTAATAACATTAAATTCTCAAGACATTCAACAGAGTTTCAACACGGTTTGGAATTAGGGTTTCATTGAAACCCTAACAACAAAATTAAAACATGATTAAAACAGAAAATAAACCTAAATTGACACTCTGGCTAATCCAGGCGTGAGCTTCTACAAACACCAATCAATTCTATTTATACATGCAACATAAAACTACCAAACCCTACTTCACAAAAATCGAAATTAAAGATAAATAACTCAAACCCACGTCTCTGAATCCTCTGAATCGTGGTTCTCCCCTGTCTAATCGCACCGCAACTCCATGCGTGGTTGTTGGTGGAAAACCCTAGTTCTAGTTTTTCTCTAAATTAGCTTCTAGGGTTTGAGAAGCTAAGGAAGAGAAACCTAGACCTAGAGAGGGGTGCGGCACGTTGCAGGTAAGGTTGGTGGTGATGGGAAGCATGGTAGGGAGATGATGGAAGGTGTGGGAGAGCAGAGTTGGTCGGGGAATGGGGGTGGAGTTGCTCTGCAACTGATGGAGACGGTAGAGAAGAGAAGAAAGAGAAAGTGAAAGGAGTAATGGGTCGATCGAATAGGGGTATAGGGTGTTGGATGCTTCGGTGTTGAGCAGGTACAGCAACGGACGATGGGACAGGCCGAGCGAGCGTTGGATGAGGCGGCTGCGATCTGAACAATACTGAGAATGGATCAGACTGATTTGGTGTGGAGCGAGAGCAGCGACGAACGATGTGCAAGGATGCAGCGACCGTTGGATGTAGCCGAGGGAGATCTCAACGGGCTCGAAATGATGGGCTTGGATCCGGGTCGTGGGTCGGAGATGGATAGCTCGAGCCCATGTATGTAAATGAGTTCTTTACTTGTTGGGTTGCAAGCTGTTGCCTTTGGCTTCGGCTTCTGCTCCTTGGGCACTTGACTCCAATTCTTCGCTCTTTTTGGCTCCTCAGATTCTCCGAGCTTTATTTATTACCTAAAAACACAAAATTAATTAATACAAATATTTATTCTTGAAAACAAGGAAAACACAGAATCTGGGATAATATCTGATTTCTAAGCGCAAAAGACGAGTAAAATGCCAATAAAAAGGTGTATAAATATGCACTATTTGGCACTCATCAAAGTGCTTCAACCCAGTAAGACATTGGCAATCCTGACTGAAAGAGAAGTGTTCTAGTAACATCTAATAAATGCTTGTGTTTTGTCTCAGCAACACCATTTTGTTCTGGTGTATGCACACAAGTCATTTCATGAGTTATTCCCTTTTGAGTGCAGAATTGAGTAAGAAATTCATTTAGAAATTCTCCTCCATTGTCCTGTTCGATTTTGACAATGAGAATAAGACAGTAATTTTTCAACTCTAAGTACAAAGGCATGAAAAACATGTTTAAAGTCAAACTTTGGATGGTAAAGGCAAGACCCAACAATATTTGGTGTAATCATCAACTATATTAGCATAATAGAAAGAACCGAGAAATGGAAGGTTCACTACAAGGACCCCAAAGATCCATGTGCAACAACTCTAGAGGTTGATGTGCACTTTGGTACAAGAAAGTTGAAATGGCGGTTTTGACTTCTACAGACTTTACAATCCATACAAGTAAAAAAAGTTTATTTGCTACATTTTTGAGTCAGTAGATGATTACAAATTTTTCGAAAAGTTTGAAATGAGGGATGACCAAATCTTCTGTGAAGAAGATCATTGTCTGTTATTGTGGCTGATAATGCATGAGTGGAAGAATTGAATTGTATTGGATAGAGTCCATTTTTATATGGACCTTGGAAAAGAATCTTCCCAGAGCTCAAATCCTTCACAGAAAAACCATGAGAATCAAGGGTTATGGAACAATTATTATCAGATGTAAATTTATGGACTGAAAGAAGATTATGAGATGATTGTGGGACCAGAAGTATGTCATTAAGAGAGAATGAATGCTCAAGAACATGTTTATTGGTAGAGCCAATGTGAGTAATAGGCATACCTCCTCCATTTGCTGTCTTGATGACTTCAGCACCATCATAATGAGTGAGTTCTTGTAAAGATTCTGATGTAGAAGCAACATCAAAATTAGCACCACTGTCTGCAATCCATTCATCACTATCAAAAATATCTGCTGCAGCTAACATAGCACTGAGATTAGCTGGTGGTTTTCTTCCTTTGTAGGAGAAATTTAGCCTTTGATTGCAGACATCTGCCAAGTGACCTTGTGTAAGACAGATTTGACATTCTGGTTCATCATCAAGAGTATATCCTTTTCCTGATGCATTTCTTTTGAAAATGTTTGGATTTGGATATCTACCAAAAGCACCTCTTCCTCTATAACCACCTCTGTGATTGTAAGATCCTCTATATCCACCTCTGTTAGCCATAAATGCTTTTGTTTCAGTATCATTCTTCACAGTCTTGATTCTTTCACTTACAACTGCTTCTTCACTAATAAGATTATTATGCAATTCAATACTGACTCCTTTGGAGGATTACGATGACGCATAGCAAGTTGCAAAGGTATGTAGTCTGAATTTAAGGCTTTTAGAGTAATAACTACTAATTCCTTATACGATATTACCTCTCCCGCCGCAGCCTAGTTGATCCGAAAGTCCTCTAATCTCATTAATCAAAACAGAGTGCACAGATTTGTTACCTTGAGTAATTGAAAGCAATTTTGTGCGCAGTTGAATCGAGTGTGTTGATGACGCTCTAGCAAATCTGTCCTCAATGCTGGTCCATAGTTGATGAGAGGAAGTAGATCTAGAGAAGTAAGCAATTACAGTATCGGAAATCGTCGAATTAATCCACATAGTGATAGATGAGTCTTCATCCATCCAATCTGTGTAGCTAGGATTATCTATTCCATTTTCTTGATTCCTCCTGTTGGTGTATTGAACTGGACATTCGTGAGATCCATCCAAGAAACGTATTAACTTGTATTTTTGAATCACCGGATGCATAAGATTCTTCCAGGTAATGAAATTATCTTCTTTGAGTTTAAGAGGGATGAAATGAGTGAGTTGATTGAGAGGTACTTTAGAGAAGGAATTTGAGGTTGGATTTTCCATTGAAGTTGAAAAATCTTGAAGAAAAACAGATCTCTGATCAAGAAAAATAGGAAATCCTGAAGGAATTTGTTTGTGCGAGAAGTTGTTGAAGAATCAGATCTTGAAAATGAATATTTCAGAGATCACACTGAAAAGAAATACTTGATTCAATTAAGATTGTTAATTGAATGTAGTGACATACACAGGATCGAATTAGAGGTTGAAGAAACCTTTCCTGCTCTGATACCATACTAACAGTATGATCTCATGAATTTAATTCATTGTTGAACTTCATTAATGAAATGTTAAAACACACACACACTACAATAGAGAGACCAACACTCTCAGTATTAATACAGAGATTGAAGTTGTCCAGTATAGGACAGTGTAAAGAATACTGGCTCACAGAGACAAAGTCAGTAATGATACAAGTTGATCACACGTGTGAAACCTTACTGATTTGCTTAACCTCGCACTACTTCTTTAGTCATATCCTGCACCACTTCATCCGGTAAGCTAATACCACAAATGATT
>JAJJWW010018988.1:0-34776 GCA_023531295.1 Papaver armeniacum
AAAGTTGTTTTTCCACATAATGCCCCTATTAATGATGCATGGGTATCATACAATCTAGTTTTACATGTGAGATAGAGATACATAAAATAAAGTTCCACCTATTTGCCACCCCCACTTTTCCTAGTTGCCACCCTCATTGATTACCACCCTCATTTATCCTATTTGCCACCCCTAGACTTTTACATATATCCTAAATACTACACCTTTGACTTTTTGTTTACACCCATCAATGAAACCACCCAAGTTGATAAACCCTTAAAAGAAAAAAATGGAAAAAACCAAGTTAAAATTATATTCGCACTCGCGCTTCTTCTTCTCCATCTCATTCAACCGTGCTTCGCTCCATCTTTCCCATCGATCACCACTTGTTTGATTTCTTCTTCTGATTTTTGAAAAAATCAAATAGATGCCCTCAAAGAAAGTAGGGAACGTTGAAGCAAAAAAAATATCAAAAAAGAGGTAAAACTAAACCTAATTAACGATTCTGAAATTCAATTGTTATCTCAAATTCTTAGTTTCTTCTCCTCAAATTAAAATTGATTGGTACTGTACTTGTCGAGTCCGTAGCAGTCTATCGTATGTGATAGGTGTAGAATACGCCATATTTACTATCTAGTAGTTTATGCTTTCTTTGCTATTTTTCTTGTAAATTATGTATTTTACGCTTGTTTTGAGTTTTATAGCTACTTTGGAGTCGCACGGAGGAAAAGAAGAAGAAATCACCCAATTTGAGCAAAAAGGGCAAAAAGGTCATTTTACAGGCGATATATATATGGAGCCCAGTTGAGGTTAAGGGGCTGCCATCAGGTTAGCCCTTATCACAAGGGACCGGACACTAAATAACCAACTCAATACTTAACCTAAATCGAGAAGAAGAGCTCTCTTTCTCAATCATTCTCTTCTTCCACCTGAAACTAAAAATCGAGCAGTCATGGCTGCTGTTGAGTCTGAGTGATTGAAGGATTAAATCAAGAACAGATGGAGAGGAGCTCAGAGGGGGTTGAAGCTCAGGGAGATGGAGAGTATCGTCGCTGTTGAAACAAGCAGAGAGAGAGAAAAATTGATGGGTTCTGCGAACCAGACTAAGAAGAGCTGGGGTGTTTAAGCTCGGATCTTCAGCTAAGAAACAAGAAATCGAACTGAGGATTAATCGAGATGGATGAAGCTGTTGTTGTGATGGGTTTTGTTAGTTGATTGAAGAACAGCTGTTGATGTCTCCGATCGATTAATGGAAATGGTGATTCAAAGCTGGGAAGTAGAGTATCAAGGGGTTCTGTCTGATTAAGTTTGGCAAATCGAGAAGAGTTCGTTCACTGAGTCCGTCGAACAAACAAGGAACAATGAATGTGTGAGAAAAGATCGTAAAAATGAGATGCAATTGAGCTCGGATGGGGTCTGAGAGAGAGCTGTTGGAGTTAGGGTTTGCTGAAAGTGGAGAAATTGAAGCCTTGTAATGAATTAAAGTGTTGGAACCGATGGGTTGTACAAGAAATTGGGTTTTTGTGGTATATGATTGAATTGCCGGTTTTGATTTTAGATGGGGGTTATGAGAAGAAGGCAATTTTGGTGACTGAAATGTTGCAGGGCAGGTTAAGAAGTAGATGGTGAGAGCTTGTGTGAATGCAAATGGAGAATGAGGAGTTGCAGCTGCAATGTAGGAGTGTCACAGCAGGGGATGGCTTCATGGGTTTGAGGTGCTATGGCTTATTCACTGTGGGAGTTAAAAGAGCAGTAGTGCTTGCAAGTGCAAGGTGGTGTTAGCTCAAGGTGCTGTTGTTAAGGGTCTGGTGCTCAGGTTATGCTTGTGGAAGGAGGGATGGCTTGCTGCCAGTGACATCACAGGGAAAGATGAATGCAGGCTCAGGTGGTTTTGGCTTGAGAAGAGCAATCAGCTGCAGTTGCAGGTGGAACTGAAATCTATAGAGTAGCTGTGATGCTGTGTTGCGGTGGCTGGTGCGGATACTTAGAATTGGTGGTGCTGGTGGATTGCAGTAATGAGGAATAGCAGGGGAATGGTGATGTATGGCATTACAGGTTTGAATGGCTGTTTAAGTTGCAGTGTTCAAATGAGGCAGATCTGTAACAGCTGTTGGCATTGAGTTTGTTGGCCTCTGCAACAGCCTGAGGTTGCAGCTCACATGGAATTTCAGGGAAGAATTGGAGATATGATACTGGGAGAGTGTTTTGGTACTCTCAGTTGCAGGTGTGATAAGTGAAATGGCTAGAGGGGGGGGTCTGCTGGTGGTTGTGGAATGAATGAGGTGGAAACTTAGATGTATGCTAGGTACAGGGATTGTGCAGCTGAGCTAAGGGATTGAGTCTGGGAATGCAGTTGGAGAATGGCAGTTGTTGGTGGTAATAGTACAGGCACAGAGCTGATGAGTTTGAGCAGTCTGAGTTGAAGCCCTGGTGGTTATGAACCGAAGTCGCATGTGCCCATGATGGCCGGGGGCGTGAAGCACTATCCGGTGCAACACATTGGCCGCAGCAATGGCTTATGCCATGGCAACTTAGCCGAGTCAGCCCAGTTAGCTGGACTCAGATGCTGACTCGGTTCTGACTCAGTGACTCACTCCTTGACCCGTTGACTAACTGAAGACCTCGTTTGACCGTTAGTCCTAACGGAGGACTGACGGATATTCCATCGAATATTCTCCGACGGGACGAAATTTTCAGGCGGGCGTCGACAATCCCGGCCGATTTCCGGCCATAATCCCGATTTTCCCAATGAGCCAAAAATTCGTAATTTTCTATGGACTTCTCTCATGGGTGTAAAGACTTGGGCTAGGAATTGGATGGAGAATTGGACTCAAATTTGGAAAGAGAAGGTGGAAGAGTTGAGAAAAGCTTGAATTACAAAAGGAAAAGGATTCTAATCCTTAGAAGATTTGGAGAATTTTGAAGCCTATAAATAGAGAAGTTTTCTACAACTTCTACACACCTCTCTACACACACAACACTTGTGTTTTTGCTTGCTTTTCTAAGATTTTTCTTTTTAATTACTTGTGTGAACTTGAAAATTCTTCTTTTAATAATTATTATTTGTGTGAATTTCAAAAACATGAGTAGCTAATTTTCTTATTGATTGAGGATGAATTCCTAGTTCTTAACATGATTTGAGTTTTGTTTTCAAATTCTATCTTGAAGTTTTTCACATAATTATCGTTTGTTTTTACTAATAGGAGTGATCTTAAAGACATTCATGATTGATTGATAGATTGTTTGGAGTGCACGCTAAATTGATTTGTTAATTTGATCTAAAGCTAGTGAAAGTTAGGAGATAAGTAATCGTTTCTTGACTCTTTACATAAGTAGCAAACACGAGACCTTGCGGAGGGATTCCGTGGAGCAATTGTGTGTACAAACAACGTTAGCAAGTAGACCTTGAGCTAAGAGTCTAACTACTAATATCAACCTAAGAAATTCACAAAACTTAATGCATGAGCCAAGTTACATCTAGGTTGAGCTAATTCTAGGTGGCTTGGTGATTAGAATCCGTAGTCGAGAACTTCCGTGTCCGGTGATACAAGGGATTTAGGGGTTTAGCAATCGAATAGTCGCTTTACCTACGGTTGGTGATAATTTGTGACTAATAACAAGTAGAATAGAACATAATTTTAATCATTGTTTCGTAACGAAGAAGGATTCCTTGATCTTCTCTCTTATTGCTTTCATCTTTCAACTTTCGATTTTAATTGCTTTGTTTATTTTTATTTTGCTTTTTACACCTCCTTTCAGTGACAACTTTTACAACTAAGATCTCTTGCTCCTCGTGGGAACGAACTTGACTTCCATTATATTATTTTTAATTGAGTGGAAATATTGAATTAATTTGATTGCACCTACGACACGCATCAGTATGCTAGTATTGTTACATACATAAGTAAGCTTCAGTGATGTTCTTGTTTCTTTTTTGGTGAAAACCCATCTTGGGTGATTATTGTTTATTTATTTTAGATTATTTATTTGATTTATCGGTTGTTTGAATTCGATTAAGTTTGTGTTCAAAAGTTATTGCATGTTTTATCTAGTTCATGCAGATTCTTGCTAGCATTTGTAGTGTTTGATGAATTGCCTCAATGAGGTTTTTTTTATTTTTCTTTTTCAGTTAATCGTGGCATCGAAATTATGTAGTTTTTTTTTCTCAAGTCCAACTCTTGTTGCCCAATCATCAGCATTCCAGATACTTGAAAACAAGTGCATTGGTTTCTGATTTTGGATAAAAGTCATTTGATTTGTTGTTCTTGAATACTCTTATTGGGTTATATTATTAATTTTTATGTATTTTGATTGTAGGAATAAAAAAAACAATGAGAACTTTTCCTCCGAATGTGGAGATGAAGAAGACGTTCCACATGCCTCTAATTCATCTATCTCGTTTTTCACCAAGTAACGGATGAAGTTTCAAATGAAACATATGGATGTCCTCAAAATATTTCTTTATTGATCACTTATAAAGACCATATTGTCACAGTATCTGGGAGCGGACATGTAGCATTTTTGTAACTAATTGTGTTATAAAGTACAATGATTTTATCGAATTTATTTAGTTTAGTTTAAATATTTGTGAAACATATTATGCTTGTTATGCGTAAAACAAGTAGAATACTTTCTATACCCAATCATGCTAGAACACATTATGAGTGGAATCTTGAATCGCGTGACTTCCTCAAAGATTTATTGGGAAGATCCAGGTTTACTACATATTTCGAGAATGCCCATTTGAAATATGATGATGTGTTATGTAGTGGATTTATAGAAAGATTTTATCCGAAACAAACACATTTCACTTACCTTTTGGTGAAATGACGATCACTTTAGACGACATTAGTAATATTGTCGGCTTGAAAATTATTGGGTCATTTGTACAAGCAAAAGGTCCTAGAAAACTTGGCTGTCATGAAGCAAGTAACCTAGTTTCTAAGTATTTGAACATTGATGAAGATAAAGTCAAGGCGTAATTTACGAGCAACGACAAACAAACACTTAGCTTGTTATGGTTGAAGAACAACTGATGCATATATGATCGATTGATTCTAACCAAGATAAAGAAGTCGTTTCGAGAGCATACATCCTTCACTTGATAGGGTCCGTGTTGTGTCCCGACAAGACTAAAAACGCTATTGGGGCTTATTGGATTAGGACTTTGAAAGATATTATAAATTTTTATAGTATTTCTTTGGGTTATGCAATTTTATCATATTTATTCAGTTAATTGGGTTCTCTTTCGCCATGGAACTTCAAGTTTAAGTGGATGTATCACCCTCTTGCGGTAACTTGGTTTTAGTTGTTGTTGTGTTTCCATTTAACTTTATACTGGTATATTAACGTATGTTCAATGTGTTGTTTAGGTTTGGATATATGAGCATTTTCCATCCCTTGGTAGAAAAATTGCAAATGAAAATTATGAAGAGTCACAGCCTCGAGTTTGTAAATGGAAACCACAAGTTCCGCAACCATCTTCTATTATTACTATTAGGAAGCTACTTGATGATCTTGCTCCTCAGGATGTATGTTCATCCAAATATGATTTCTTATATTATTATGTGTTGCATATTTGATTGCTCATTATATGTTGGTAATGTCTTATATTCACAGGTGCTTTGGACTCCTTATGAAAATAGGAGAATGTATGCTCCATTGGAGAATATCATCTGGTACACAGGAACTATGGTTTGCTTTGATGTAGCAAATCCAATATACCCGGCCAGGGTTCTTCGTCAATTTGGTAGAGTTCAAAGCAAACCTGAACGCCCATTGCAAACACAAACTACTCGTGGGGGTGATAAAGCTTCAACATATAGGGATGAGTATAGCAAATCAAATTGGCATTGGGAACAATGGAGAAATGCATTACTAAGTGAATAATTACGATCAATTCCTGTTAATCATGATATTCCTTGGGCTTCCGATGATGGTTATATGGAGTGGTTTAATACTGTTTCTCATCCCATTGTGCAAAACCCCTCCAGAAGACTTCACCCACGCCTTAGTCAACGACTTAATCCTTCAACTCGCTCTTAGGAAAACTTGTAAGGATAATTATTTATAATTCTTTCTTAAGTTTGTTTTCATATGCATGTTTTCATATTTATTTATAATATATATTTTATTGTTATTAGGCGCAGCACATTAAGCAAATCATTGAAATTGCACTATGCCGGAACATTGATGCAGATGTGCTATGGAAGCTTCAAAATTATCATAGAGACGAGCCACTTGCCGAATTCGGAGAGATCAATGAAGGTCCATCTCAAGCAGTAGCAAATCAAGGAGAAAGCAGCCGACAAGATGGTGAAAACGAAGATATCGAACATCGGAGAGTTCGAAGATCCACGAGACCACCAAAACCAGTTGAAAGACATGCATCACGAGTTTATAAGAGGAAAAAAATACTAATTAGATTTGATATGTTATAATCCTTTGGGTGGCATGTCACTCTCTTGACACTTAAAAAAAATAGTCTTTGGAAGAGATGATGTATGCTCAGTCTTCGTTGTCGTTCTTTTTTTTCTTTTTCTTTTTTGATCGATTTTGTATCTGATACAACAGAGTTTTTGCTTAGTGCATAACCATAAGGAATTTTTTGTTCTCTATTTTCATGCTTAAGTTGTTTTTTGTTGTCCATTTTCATGCTTAAGTTGTGATTCATGAACTGTCCAGATGTAACACTGCCTAACTCATCTGAACTACGCAGGTTTAGTCATCAGGTTACAGACGACGAAAATTCAGGAACTATTCAGGTTTAGTCGTCAGTTTCTGAACGACTATGGATGTTATAAAATTCATTAACCAAACTATTTTAGACAACTTGAATACTTTCATTAGTCTTCGTAAATTAAATACGAATAAGTGTCTAAAATTTACACTAACCAAACTATTTATTTAACAACTACTGGATTTTCAGGATCTGTCTCTTTAAAGTTCATCCGCTTCTTGTATGTCTTCATCTTTCCCTCGTATTTTGATAAGTGCATATTTCACATATATTTAATGTCAATTCCATGCTAGTATATGTTGGTTTTCTTGCAAATTATTGTATATTATGCTTGTTTTCTCTTATTTGTGTTTTGTTAGATGAATCATCCAAAAGAAGTGAATATGCACTTAATTGCAAAAAGGTTAAGCTAGCTATAAGTGGAGAAAGGCCAAAGACCAAATGTAACTCGTTCAAATACAAGATTTCTACTTTTCATTGTGTAGAGGACGAGAAGATGAGACGATGGCGAAAGAACGGAGTCATTCTGAGTTCGTATGAAGAAGTTATGAGCAAAACAAGAACTCATAAGCAAAGGGCAAAATGGTCATTTTACAGGACAAGTGCTATTGGGACCCCCGATGTACGTTAAGGGCAGTCACTCTGCTAAGGGGCATTCAAGTTTTAAAGGAACTGCTATAGCGGGCGGGTCTTTTACAAAGGGGGGAGCATAAATTCAAAATCGATGAAGGCACCCAAACATATTTGCTCGGTGGCACCGTCTTCATCGTTCTTAAACGAGAACACGGGGAATGGCGGGACGGAACTCGATGATCATGATGATCACGATGATGATGGATCTTGATTAGCGTTATACTCGAATTTGAATACATCACCGGGTTCGGAGAATGATATGAATCTTGGGTAGGATCGATTTCACATAAAGGCGTGCGACCATCATAATCGGGAGAATGATGATGATCGTGATGATCAAGATGGGAATGATTTGGACTGATTCTCGAATCCGAATGGGCCATTAGGTAGCTCGAAGGTATTAGAATACATGGGTTGTCGTCGATTTCGACAATTCAGGTGGCATTTAAGCTTGGCAAAGTGAAAATCGATCTTGCCATTGATGACTGTGGTTGGAGCTCGAGTCTGCAATGGTGATGGTTCGCTATGGTTCGATGGTTTACGGTGATTCCGGCGTTGGAGCTCGAGGAAGAAGAAGCCGAGAAGGACTCGATCGAGCTTAGATGCCATTAATGGAGCCGTGGTGACGATGAACTCTCGCAATGGCAAGTGATGAGATCGATGCTCGGGTAGGACTTAGTGGACGGAGGTTGAAGTCGAGAGAATGAGAAGGAAATGGTCTGTTGCCATTGGTCCGATAAATGTGGATCGAGAGGTTGGTTCAACGGTGTGTTGATTAACTGGTGAATGGTCGGAGATGAAGTCGAGCCTGAGAAGAAGTTGTGCACGGAACAATGAAGACTGTACGTGGAGTTGATGTGTTACTGCCATGCTGGAAGTCCAAGAGTCGTACGAATGATATTTTTTTGTCCAGACCTTCGCATCTTCGTATGCATTTTCAATCCACATGTTGCACGGAGGTGGTATTGGAGCACCTAACTTCAACTTCATTGGAACAAAATGGTCGCCATTCACAAAAGCCATCACAATAACTCTATGTTTTTTACCTTTGATTGGCCCATGCCTTGATGGGAAAAAATTTGCACATATTCCTTTTGAAAGCCAAATAAGAACCGCTCGGAAAGTTTGTGCCGCTACAAGACCATCTTCAGGCATTTTGAACCATTTACTAGTGTCCATTTGATCTCCATTTTTGAACCTTAATCTTTTTAGCATCTTGGTGTACCTTTCTTCAGAGCCCAACACTTTCTCATAAAATGTCTTGTGATTAAAAGCTTCAGAATGCATATTGTTACGAACAAGTTGGTAGTCTAGAAAACTAAGACCTAGCTGGAAACCAATGGTGTGGAATCCACAATGACCATCTGCAGACACATTTTGAGTTCCTTCTATGTAGAATTGCATAGCTTCTTGAAGTTGTGACACATACCGCGGATTAGGTAAACACCACTCTTCGGGTCGAGGCTCACGCCACCTCTGTAGTTGCCAAGCATCTTCATCAGCTTCCAGTTTATCTTCCGCAAAAAAAATATTCATCTTCCTCTTCTTCTTCTTCTAGAGGATTTTACTCTTGCTGGTTGTTCACTGTTGATTCAATATCATAAATAGTAACATCATGATTTGGTTCCTCATCCACGTAAACCACAATAAAGTCTATAATTTTTCTGGATTCATCAGTGGCTCTGATCTCTTCTTCACTCATAATCATAGGGTGTTCCACCACGTACCTACATCTGATGCTGTTACCTCATTTTCAGTCCTAACCGAACCTTCTTCAGTTAATAATTCGTTATTTTTAGGATCAACTGTAACCTCTAAAATATTTGTTCTTGCCTTCTTATGCTCCCAATATTCAATATTTCTTTTAGTATATTTCCTCTTCTGTTTGGGCCCTTGGGTGTCAATCTTCCATTGTTCTTATTGAGTGTTAGTCTTCCCATGTTTCCCCGGAACCTTTTTGAGTCGATTCAATACAAACAAGGACAAGATTAGGATTCAAGTAAATAATATAAACTATATACAAACAAGAACAAGATTATATAATGCACTAAGAATTATATTTCTAATTGCTTTGGAAAATACCTTTTTTGATGAATCAGCGTGTTCAAACCGAGAACGATCTCTCTGCATAGATTTTTCTCTTTCCTTCTCAGCATTTGTTTTTCGTCCTTTGACTCGAACAAGTGCTGGTGGTTCCTGAAAATCATTCTTATCCCGTTTGTGAAAGCTCACGAGATTTCTCACCCTTTCGATGATTCGACTTTTCTCCGGTTCTAGTAGAATGTTACCACTTTGTTCTTTGAACCTCTAACTGTGGAAGATAATCAAATACAACATCAGAACGTGAAGCATGTGGTGCCAAATTGATCTGCCTCCATTGAGAATCGATAGAAGAAAGTGGGATGGGTCTATTCTGATTTCGAAATTCAATTATCATGTGGGCACAAGGTAGGCCGTGCGTCTTGTCTTAATGCATCCACATAAGTTCTCAGCAACACTTCTTGAATTTTCCAATCTTTTTATTTCAGTGATGAGGAAGTCTAAGGCATATTGTGAGACATGGTGATGAAGACCCTTGAAGTCGTCGATGTTGTGCTCGTGCTTGATGACAGTTAGAGATTGTTGAAATTTAGCTTTGATAGTCACAAGTTGAGATTCATGCATCTTGTGCATTTGTTGCCAGCACTCAATAAACCCACCTTGACTATTTACCAAGAATCGCTTTAAGACACTATGTGCACCTTTCACACGATTAGAAGTTCTGACTCCAAAATGTTTTACTTCATTAGTCCATGCATATGCGAAAAGTTCCTTATTCACAAGAACTGAGTCACAGATGTATTTAACTACTTCAGGATACCTCTTCTCATATTTACGTATGAAGGACTCCAAACCCATTTTGAATAGAGATATTGTTTCCATCCTAACAACACGTCTCCAATCATCTTCTAAATCCTTCAAAGGATCTTCTTCCTCTTCATCATGTTCTTGATTCACTTTTCCCAGGTCCTTATTAAGAATCGTACTTCCATTGTTATTTTTCTCCTTTGCTTTTAATTCTTTTGCGATTTTTTCTGTTTTAGTTGCCTCGCGGAAATGAGAATACACATTCTTTTGAATATGCCATGTACATAACAATCTTCGTGCATCTGGGAAAACAATACCAATACCATTGATCAACGCTCGTTCGTTGCCTGGGTGACAATAACGGAAGGTAAGTTTGTTGGAGAGTAGAGTGATCTCAGATTCTGCAAAGCCCATTCGTAATTTTGTGTTAGCTCGGCACTCATGAATGCGAAAGCAACGGAGAACGTCGTCCCCATAGATGTCATACCCGCCGCATGAAATAGAGGCATTCTCCATCTGTTTGTCTTATATGTACAATCAATAATGACGACCGATGGAAAACATTGAGCACATATGGTAGATTCGGGATTGGCCCAAAAGATATCAGTTACCTCATTTGTATCAGGATTCCTTTGTTATATGTCACATAATGGGCATCATCTAGATATCTCTGTGAAGTAGTTGAATCCTTGTCCTTCCAACACCTTCACTTTGCCTATGCTTTTGTATGCAATTGTCGATGGTCTTCACAGTTGAAAGATTGTTTTTAAATTCTTTCTTTAAAGCAACAAGAATCTGTCTTGGTGGCATACCGTGTTCGTGGAAAGAAATAACATATTTCTCTTCATCTTTAGTTAATCTACCAACGAACGCATGACCCACAAGTTCATCTGGATGAGGATGGTTATGTCATGTCCAACTTTGAGAACCAAATTCCATTTTGAAGCAAAGAACACAAGTCGACCTCAACTTAAATGGACATCCACATCTTTTGTGCCGTTCCTTTTCTACATTTAGAAGGACTCACTGCTTGTTTTCTTTTCCTATGCTTTCCACCTTTCTCGCATCCAAATACAATGGACGAACCCTTGCCACCTTGATTCTCATTCTTATTCACCGTTTTCGCAATCACGACAACTACCTTGTTTTGTATACCGATCTTACGACACCACTCTATAACGTCTTCTCTTGAGCCAAATATCTACACACAACAGCCAAAACATATATAACCCCGACCATTAAAAAACGATATACAACTACCTTGTTTTGTATCCTGATATATCACTTGCAAAAAAGGACATACACTACCTTATTTGTAGTAAAGTCATCAGTAGTATCGAAGCCAACAACATCGATTGGTTCTGGTTGCTCCACATTATGTTGATCTGCAACATCTAAAACTGTCTCTTCCACTTTTTCTTCATCTAAAATAATTTTTCAGCCGATTCAAATTGGGAATGACAGGTCAATGGGTTTAAGTATCTCGTGAAAAAAAATATCAGACCATTCAAGTCCAAGTCGTTCACTAAAAAAGAACCAACCAGAAAGTACTTCAGTCGTCCAGAAAGGAACGCCTGCTTAAGCACATAGTCGTCTAGTTAGAGCAAACGTCTTTGCCAGAGAGTCGTCCCAATATATGGACGACTAGAGTGCTCTGTGGTCGTCCGTAAAACGGAGACTGCTCGATTTTAAAAATTAAAAAACAAGAGTGAAAAAAAATAAAAATAAATCAGTTAATAAATCCGTTACTTACCTCCAAACCTTCTTCAATGAATATATTTTCATCTAAATTAACCAAATCTTGTTGGATATTCCATCCATTTAAGGTTTGGATATTTTGCCCTAGATTTTTAATCGTAGAATCTTCCATGATAATGATTCACAGATTATTTTCTAATTAAATCATTAATTTTTGTGATTAAATGATAAGAGTTAAAGAAATAATAAATGTATACATAATAGTGAACTAATTGAACAGAGTTCTAAGTATGGTTAATATTTTTTTAATGAAAATAGAGATTAATGGAGAAGAAGATAAGAGTGGTGATAGTTATAGTCAAATTTAATTTGACTTCTGTAGGTGGTAAATAGGAAAAAGTAGAATTGAAAGTAGAATTATTTTTAAAATTCTAATGAGAGTGGCAACTAGGAAAAGTGGGGGTGGCAAAAAGGTGGAACCTAAAATAATATTTGTATTGGAACAAGGTAGGGATAAATTAGGAAAGTAGAAGGAAATTTATGAAAACTACAAATTTTCTTATTCTAAGAGATTACTACTTCTCCGTCGATATAATAGGGACGGAGGGAGTATTAATTACCCGAGGATGTTAAAGGTATCTATATACTCGGCGTTTGTCATCTAAAAGTCGGTGTAATTCATTTGCAAAAGTGGAAAAAATATTTTAATACTAGTGCAGAGGAGCGTTCCTACTCAAATTTGGGTAAGATTCTATATCAATCCACTAAAGGGAATATTATCTAAATACCCCTACTATGAGGCCCCTTAAAATATACCCTTATCAACTTTACAAATACCCCTAAGCCTACTACATTACTAAAATACCCTCTTTTATATAGTGTATATACAAAACCACCACCACCAAAAAAAAAGAAAAAAAAAGAAAAAAAAACTCTCTGATGCCCACATCACTGTCCACCGCCAACCACCACCACCACTGTCCACCGTCAACCACCACCATCACTGTCCACCGCCAACCACCACCACCATTGTCCACCGCCTCCCACCACCACCGACGACCACCACCACCACCAACCACCACCACCGACGACCACCACCACCGAAGACCACCACCGACCACCACCACCAACCACCACCACCGCCAAACACCACCACTGTCCACCACCACCGCCAACCACCGCCACTGCTAACGAACACCACCACTGTCCACTACCACCGCCGCCGCCAACAACCGACATCCACCGCCAACCACCACCACTGTCCACCGCCTCCCACCACCACCGCCAACCACCACCACCATGTGGAGTCAACTTGCTGAAATTGTGTCCATATCGGAGGCAACTAGCTCAAGTTGTCTTCAACAATAAAGGCAACTAGCACAAAGTTGTCTTCAAAAAGTGAAATCAACTAGCCTAAGTTGTCTCCATATATGGAGGCAACTAGCACAAGTTGTCTCCAAAAAAAAAATAAAAATTATACACAAATAAGTGAACCTAGTGTGAATCGAACACACATCATCTGACATATAGTCAGTTGTGCTACCATTGCACCACAGTTCAAACGACCACCGACAAACACCATATCCTTCATCTCTCGCATCGCAAACTCTACTCGCAAATGACTTCATGACCACAACTGTCTATGAACACTTGCAACATGAGTCAATAGTCGCATCACTTCCATGCCCCTACTCAAACACCATCAACAACACACAAGCAGTAACAACTTCTTGTTCTGCTTTCACTGCCTGGATACATATTGAGTTCATGCTCAACTTCCTAAGCATTCATCTATCCTCTTGAATTTAAAGCACGAGCATCAGCAGCACAACCATCATAAGCAAATCAACACAACCATGTGTTACCATTGCACCACAAATTCGTCACAACTACTCTAAGATAATTTCAGATGAATGAATGGACCCAAAAACATAACCAAGTTGCCTCTGAAATGGAATCAACTAGCTCAAGTTTCCTTCAACTGAATCAACTAGTCCAAGTTGCCTCCAAAATGAAAGCAACTTTCTCAAGTTGTCTCCCAAAAAGGAAGCAACTAGCTCAAAGTTGTCAAAACATCGAAGTTAATGCTTCATTTGCTAAATTAAGTGACATTCGAGAGGCGTAAAATGAAATGAGAAGCTAGAAAGATGGGTACATATCCAGTTGGTCCCAAAAGATGTCATTCGAGCACAAGCACATCGTGAACCACCACCCACCACAAGCATCCACCAACAACATCAACGACCAAATTTTCAATTTTATCTTTACATGAAGATGATTTCTCCCGTAATGGCAACAAAACCAAAGTCAAAACCTAAACCTAAAGATTGATTTTCAACCTCACAAGTCACAAATTACTTAAACGAAACCCAAAAAATGAATCTGGATCTCTCTAAGTTTGATATTGAAAAAATCTCGATCTCTCTAAATTTGTTATTGAAAAAATCAATGATAAAAGAGAAGAAGAAGCTTTTCATTTCTCCGTTGATTAATTAATTTCTCGCCGTTGTTGATCGTTATTTCACGAAGAACTCTTTCATTTCAAATCTAAATCGTTTACTATCGTAAATTTAGTTTCAAATAAGATCAAAACTAGAAATTAAAACCTAAAATAGGGATCTCACCTGAAACTTTAACGAAGCTGCTTCTCCTGATGATTATGAGATTTGATTCACGAGTAGATGGCAAAGAAAGAGAGAATCATATAAATCTGGTCTCTGAATATGATTTCGATATTTTAACCTAAGAAGATGAAGAACAATTGATAACAGATTGAAATCAAACATACAAATGTAACAGATCTACTAATAGCTGCGGTGACTGAGGTGGTGGTGATGGTTATAGTGGGCGATTGAGATGGTGATGGTGGTGGGAGCGATGCAGAGATGGTGGGGAGCGATGGTGATGGTGGTTCAGGGGAGAGATGAAGCGTTTTTCCGAGATTAGAGAATTAAAGAAGAACGGACGATGGTGGAAGGTTAAAAGAGGAATTATAGGATTTATAGTTTTATTAAAATTTTCAATTATGCCATTAGGGGTATTTGTAAAGACCCATAAGGGTGTTTGTGCATGACCCATGGATAGTAGGGGCATAAATGACATTCCCACTAAACTAAAATATAACGATTCCATTACTAATTTCACATACCGTTATTATTCGTGAAAACTTGAAATTTCACCCAACATTTTTAATTGTCATAACAAAATTATTAGGCCTTCTCTTAAATATAGGTCATGATCATGCATTTATTATTTACAGTTCATCAAAGACCAAACTATAATTATATAACCGTATAAAGCTGTACTAATATTTGAACTAGACATTGCATTATGAATTTAGTATGATAACAAACATACTAACAAATGTACATCCTAAGAGCAAGGGATATAGGTAGTCTCCAAATGGAGACTAACTCTTTCATATAAAGGAGGACTAGTTCATATGAAGGAGGGAAGCTGTTATGCGCAAATTTTGATTTTGGTAAATATGAGACTAGACGGGGGACTATCCCCCGTCCAAATCATTTTCTTTTATAGACAGGGGACTGTCCCCCGTCCAAAGCAATATTTCCATATAGAGACTGTCCCCCTTCTAAAGCAAAATTCTCATATACACGGGGGACAGTCTCCCGTGCACTCCTATTATTATGCCCACATGGGGGACAATCTCCCGTTTATGATGATTTTTATACACGAGAAATAGTTTCCCGTCTAGTGTGACACTACCGACCTCTCGTTCAACTGAACGAGTGTATGAACGAGTTGGGGGTGGAAGTGGAGTGGTAGTGACCATAGTAGCCTCTAATTAGAGTAAATTGGTAGTTCACTTCTTCAAATGAAGGAGTGACACTACCCATAGCCTATGCTCTAAACATGTCGTAAACTGAATTTCCAGTAGTTGGAATCCATCTCAAATCTCAGTTAGGTCCGGAAAGATGCCTAAACACGAGTTGCTTCTGATTTGAGAAGGTTCCGGTAGTAGACCTCGGTATAAACAAATGAGTTGAAGTTCCGACATCTATGGAAGGATGGCATTATTCTTTTCTGACATGCAAGTAACATGGAATTATCTTTTCTTTTCGGGAACATTATTTAAATACCCCTCAAAACCCGTCCCTTAAAATATACCCTTATTCAATTTTTAAAAATACCCCTATCTTCTGAAAAGTGAAAGCAACTAGCACAAGTTGCTTTCAGAAGTGGGTGCAACTAGCACAAGTTGCTTTTAGAAGTGGACGCAACTTTATACAAGTTTCTTCCAAAAAAGTGGAAGCAACTTTCTCAAGTTGACTCCAAAATTTTTTTTTTTTTGCCCCTCGGGAGTGTATTATGCAAGGTCATAACATTCCCACTTTCTTTCCGCGTAGGTAGATTCTTCTAATATCGACCTTCCTCCTGCCACTAGAGTTACAAAACTACAAAAATTAAGGAGACAAAATTATTAATGAATTGTGGAGATTAAATTTAATTCCAAAGAATTTGTACGACTTAACTATAAGGCTTAGTCCTACGGTGTGCTAATCTAGCAGCTAGTTAGTCTACATGCTAGTCTCTCAATAAAACAGCGATGGGCGCTGAACAGTACATGGCAGAACAGAACGCTGAATGAAATAGAGCTTGACTTAGTCAATTAGGTGGACTGCGCCGCACCAAACAACGCTCAGAAAATCGTTATCTTCAACAGACTCCCATTTTTCATTTCTCTCCATAACTCTCCCGCAAATGCATGTTCTCAATCAACATTTCTAGAATTTTTTTTCTCAATTCATTCCGTGGGTTTGTTCAGCAACAAATTTGTGATCGTTTGAGGGTGGTTTGGTGCGATTCCGTCCACGAAATCAATTGGGTAAGAAATTTAAGTTTTAGGTTTTAAGTTTTATGATTTTTGATTATCATGATATTTTGATGCAATTGATGATTGATATTAGTTATTTAGATGATATGTGTTAGTCTTGTATGATTTAATTTGATTATTTGTGATAATTTTTTTTGGGGGATTTTATTTGATTATTTGAGATGAAAAAAAAATGAAATTTTGATTATTTGTGATGAAAATGAATGACAAATTGTATGATTAGTTTGTAGATAAATTTGTATGATTATTTGTGATGAAAATTTGTAGGTAAATTTGTATGAAATTTAGTGATTGATATTTTTTTTCATGTTTGTTACTGATTGTAGTATGAGTATGGATGAATTGCTGGATCGGTTAGATATAGTATCGTCAAAAAAAGATGATAAACATGTATATCAAGATGTTACGAGAGGTTCTCGAAGTGTAAATTTTAGAAGTACCTTGAAAGAGATTGAAGAGTTTTATAAAATTGTAGTGCATAATAATCCGCCAGCACAACGATATTGTGATAATTGTTGTTTTTCTTCTGTATTTGAGTTTGATTTCGCCAATGGGGATAGAGGCTTAGTTGAAGCCATAGCTGAGAGATGGTGGCCAAAAACGAAGAGCTTTCATTTTCGGGAGTTTAAAATTGGCATCCTTCCTTTAGATTGATACATGTTAACGGGAATTCCCACTGGTGACCCTAGAAAACGACCAGTAGTGATGCCGCAGTTGAGTAGTGATCTAACATATCCCGCTCTGAATGATTTATATTTTTTGGATATCAAAAATCATCACGGTGCATGGGACTCTAAGAAAAATTCAATATCCCTGGCTATCTTGAAAAACTACATTAAAAGAAGAGAAAACCAGGACAATATTGCATGTGCAAAGACATTGACACGAGCATTCTTTGTGTGGTGTTTTGGTCATTTTCTTCTTGCGGATTCTACTGAAAGAGTAGATAAACGTTGGGTTCTATTGTTGGCTGATTTAGATAGAGTTGGGGAATCTGATTGGGGTATAGCTTTGTTAGGTAATACCTATAAATTTCTTGCCGAATGGTCAACCAAGGGTAAGGATTTATCTGGCATGGTTATGGTAGTTGAATATTGGTATTGTTATTACTTCCGCAACATGCAACCCTTTCTTTGTCAGATACGTGGAGAACATTATGATGTTTTCCCAAAGATGTGTCTCTTCAAGAAGACTAACATTATATCAAAGGAAGAGAGGACATAGAGGATGCCAAAAGGATACTAGGAAACACTCAGTCAAAAGCGCAAGAACACAGATTGACACTAGAACAAGTGCATCATGTATTTGGCAACCATGGGTAGATAAATTTTTTTCCGTGGGAGACCATTATGACTACGCACTACTGTTATCCAGAAGGAGAGTTGTGTTTTTTGACTTGGATAAAAACATAAGAGTTAGTTTTTATTTAGTCGAGAGATTCCAGAGGCAGATAGCAGGTGAGATTGTAGTCCCAACAAATCAAAATTTGAAAACATAGCCGTTGGTGGTGTAAACTAGGTATAGGAAAAAAAGGGAATATTTAAAAATTCAAAATTTGAAAAAAAATAGCCATTGGTGGTGTGAAGGAGGTGTAGGGAAAAAAAAGGTCAAACGCTGAATTGTTCAGCGCTGCCATGAAGCGCTGAATGGAATAACGCCAAACTTTGGCGCTGAATGGTTCAGCGTTGAACCAATCAACGAAAAGGTGATTTTTGTTGCGCTGAACCGTTCAGCGCAACTATCTCGCTACTACTTCATGTGCGAGTAAATGTTAGGAGAGAGAACTAGTGTTAACAAATATACAACACTTTTTTTTTTTGAACCGCCACACTTTTCTGCTAATCTGGCCCATATGACTTAGCCTAATGAATCATAATGTTTACTTGAATTTAAAAAATGAATTATTGACTGCTTATTTTAAGAATTTAAAAACGTGGTGAATTGTATTGGGCATTTACATCATCATCAAAAGGAATACCATCCAAGTCTACCCATAAATTTGGTCGCATAATGAAATAAACATGCGTTTTTTGTTGTCTTGGCAAGATAAGATTTACATGTCACATGAAACAAATTAAAGGCAACCAAATTATAGGACATTTGGTTTTCTTCACGGAGGCTTTGAAAACCTCATCCTCGTGGAGTTATGAATCAGACGAACACTTTAGAGAAGCAAGCTTGGATTTTAGGTAGTACATATATAGCAGGTGAGGTGATGCATATGTGAAGATTCCACGATGTTGTATAACTTTATGCCAGGCGTGGTGGTTGTGACCTCTTTTCTTGTAAACTCTTTGTAAATATTTTTGCTATTAATATATTTTTTAACTTAGCAAAAAAAATATAGTTTAATTGTAGCGAAGCGAAATGAGAATGAAGGTGCACCTCACTATGGGGGAGAGGCACCGCTTAGCTTAACTACAGGAAATTGAGTTTCCCTGGAAATAGTTCAAAATAGAAACTGAGTCTTTTTTCCAAATTTTATTTCAGTGAGTTTATATAATTATTATTTATGGATAAAAAGAAGAAATTTAAGAGAAAAAAACATACATATAGTAGGGAAAAATTAATAAAATAAAAGAGTTAAAAAGAAAAATGATGAATAAAAATCGGTTAATATTGAAAATTTGAAAACAATATTCGTCCAAAAAGTCACAGAAATTGAGTTTCTGTTTGACAAAATAACTAAAACCGAGTTTCCGTATCTCATTTCTTAGTTACAAAGTGCCTAAAATCTAATCTACTTCTCTATGTAGCTAAGCGAAATCACCACATTAAAACAAAGCAAATCAGGGTTTGCTAGAATTAAACCCATTTCTTGTGGGCTTAATTCTACCTGTTCGACACTATACTTGGATTTACCTGTTCGACGCTATACTTGGATTCTGTCCTTCGAGAGTTATTTGTTGAGAGTTCATTTATGTTAAATCTCAACAAATAACTTTCATGTGAAGATGTTACACATAATTCTCGCGCAAATTCGAATATTGAGAGATGTTTGATTATTATTTTTTTTTTATCCTTGATTAATTTTAAAATACATTTGTCTTCGGTATAGTCTTAAACTTCTCTTGCATCTCAATCGGGTGAATTCAATAATAGACATCGGTTAGTATTTATTCAGAAAAAATTCTTAAAACACCTAATTTATCTCGACAAAACTTAAAACACCTCGCGTACTTCTCCAAAACTTCTCCAAAATATACATGGTGTTAAAAACTCCACTAAAAAATAGGATACGACTTTCTATATCTTATTAATGTGAATAGGTGCCTAAGTATATGCTTCTGATTTCAGTTGGTTAGAAGACCCGGTATAAAAAAATGAGTTGAAATTCCGGCATCTTTGGAAGGATGGCATTATTCTTTATTGACGTGCAAGGAATGTGGAATTATTTTTTTGTTTTCCAGAAGGAAAATTTGAATATCGACCATCCTCATAATAACTTGTGCCTCCCACTAGAATTACAAAACTAAAAAAATTCAAGGAAACCAAAAAAATTAATGAATTGCCAGGATTCAAAACAATTGGTATGACTTCAGTATATTGAATTATAATGTTTAATTGAACTAAAGAAAAAAATGAATTATTAAGTTTTAATCAATCAGCTGATGCAAGCTATGCCATATTTTAAGAATTATTAAAAAAAAAAACGTGGTGAATATTGGGCATTTACATCATCACGACTCATAAGGTATACCATCCAAGTCTGCCCATGAATTTGGCCGCATAATGAAATAACACAAAATTGGTTAAAAAGACCAAAATCAACAAATCCTGGGTGAAAAAGACATCTAGATTTTGATACTGTTTAAATGGACAAAAATACAAAAATAGTCAGGATGTAAACAGTTTCATCCTACCCATTTTCAAATACTTTTTCTTTTTTTAATTTATATCAGGATGCATCCAGTTTCATCTTTGCTATTTTTTAAGTTTAAGTCAGGATGAATCCAGTTTCATCCTTGTTATTTTTTATTGTCCATTTCACCCATACTAATTTTTACTCGTCCATTTGAACCAGCTTTTAAAAATATTTGAACAAATGATCCATTTTCCAATGAAATAAACATGCGTTCCGAACTTTCAATTAACAAATTGCAAGCGTCATTTGTTTGGTTTATAGCTAGATAAGATTTACATGTCACATGAAACAAATTAAAAGCAACCAAATTAAAGGACATCTTCACGGAGGCTTTCAGGACTTATGAATCAGACTAACACGCTTGGATTTTAGGTACATAGCAGGTGAGGTGATGCATATGTGAAGATTCCACGATTTTGTATAACTTTATGTCAAGTTGGGAACTTGGGACGTGCAACAATTTTTCGTTGGGGCATATGCTCTCGCTTTTATGGGTAGAACTAGGAAGTAAGAACATGGTCGTAGTTGACTTTCATGGTGAAGAAGTCAACTACCATAACTACAAAAGCTACAAAAGTCGGCTTACATTCATGGGAAAGAACCTGGTATTGTGGACTTCGATTGTAATGAAATCAACTACCACATTGGCAAAGTGTATATTCTCATGGGATATGGTAGCATATTCCATTAACAGACATAGTAGTAGTGAACCTCCCCTACAGCTAAAAGAACCAATATTATACGTACACTCTGTCTGTATCTTTTTTCTTCTTCGCTCTTTAGACATTACAATGAAATGTGACAAAATGCCATAACAGTTTGAATCGGACTCTAATCTGTGTCAAGTTTTTTTTTCTTTTCCAAAGAGAAGGTTATATTAAAAGAAAAAAGAGAACCAAGGAATAATCCAAGGCCAATTACATACACATTAGAGTATTCCAATTACTCCATATAAGACTTGGATCGACATACTTGAATGTGTCATTATCACAAGACCATAAAACTACCAATTGCTTGATCAAATCAATACTTTCTTGCACATATTTATGTCGACCTCCAAAAACTCGTTCATTCCTTTCCTTCCACAAAACCCAACAAATTGCATAATGCAATATTTGCTATACCTGTCTTCCTTTACCACGCAAAGACGTTGGTGGTCCAAGCTTCAAATAATTGAAGTAATGTGCTTGGTATAGGCCATGCAATTTTGAAGGTTGCAATGAAGTACTTCCAAATTTCAAAAGAATATGTGCAATGAAGAAACATATGATTGGGCAGATTCCCTAACATTATTGCATTGGACGACCGATCACTCTCTATGTCAACACCTCGATGACGCAAAGATATCCCTAGTTGGAAGTGAATCATGAAAAGTATCCCACAAAATGAAACTAACCTTGTTGAGAATATGGGATTTCCAAAGAAATTGATTGAAGCCGCACTCATCCAAATCACCTATGAGCTTATCATAACAATTAAAATCTTGAAATTTTCCATATTCTCCATTTTATCGTCCTCTTCCACCAAAACTGGCACATGATGTAAGTCACGCTTAAGTAAATCACATTCTAATTGCTCATTCATATTTAACGATCTATTGAAATCGCAAACCCACTCCCCATTCACAATCATGTCCGAAACTGTAGCGTTCTTCATCCTCGCTGCCTTGAAAATGACCGGGAAAAGGTCATGTAAAATACCCCTATCAAGCCAATGATCCTTCCAAAACCGAATACCCTTCCCATTCCTTACCGTGAAGCTCGCCATGTTTTGGATAAATGGCACCATATTAGTAACATTCTTCCAGAGGCTCCTTCCTTGAGAAATGTTATCCACGTCAGGAATTAAAAGATTAGTATTATAAGAGAATTTTTCATTCACTATTCTCCTCCATAGGCTATTTATGTGCTTCGAAAATCTCCAAATCCACTTGATTAACAAAGATTGGTTTGTTTTCCTCAAATTCTTCACACCTAGACCCCCGTTCACCTTCGGCTTACAAAGTTTCTTCCAAGAAACCCATACCAATTTCCTTCTACCTTCCACCGCACCCCACAAGAAGTTACGCATAATCTTAATCATTCTCTTTTCCACACTCACCGGAAGATGAAAGAGCGAAAGATAATAGATAGGTAAACTTGCAAGACAACTCTTAATAAGAATTAACCTACCTGCTTTATTAAGTTGTCGTTTATTCCACGAAGCCAATTTTTGCTCCATTATAAGCAAAACATGATCCCACACTGAAGTGCTACGCCAGTGAGCTCCAATTGGCATGCCAAGGTAAGTGAAAGGAAGCTTCTCTGTCTTACAGCCTAACTCCCTGGAAAGATCATCAATCACCCCATCAGCTCCCACACTAATCATAGTGCTCTTATCTAGGTTCAACTTCAGTCCATATAAATCTTACACAGAATTCCAGGTTTCCTAGCCTTCAGCCTGCTATCGACACATTCATTTGCAATTAAAACACCATCTAGGATTTGTTTGTCATGAATAAAAGTCCCCTGTAAATCAGATACCAGCCTTGGCATCACCATCTTCAACCGAACTGCGAGAAGCTTAGATATAATCTTATACACCATACCAATATAAGTCTTAATGGCCTATAGTCTTTAGGAGGACTCGTGTCAAGTTCAAGATGCACATCATGAGCTTACCTGTCCAACTTGTGGGTCGATGATATTACTCTATCTGGACGTGCAACTCTCGCCCGACCAGAAATATAATCGGATCAAAGTAATGAACAATTCTTAATCTCGTACGAGTTCACTAAACTTTTAGTACCGTGAACACGTGGCTTACGTAGACTGGTATTACGTAGTGGTTTGTGCTAAGACATACGGAGCGGTTTGTTTTAGCTAAAAGATGTGCTGTGAACACGTCGGTTTTGTCTTGGAAAATGTACAATGGAAATGTGATCAGGTGACTCAGGTCAATGAAACCAATTTGTTAATGCCTTTGTTTGAGCTATAGAGTCACAGGACAGGATGCATGTGGCCATGAACACAATCTATCTATGAAATTAAAACACAAGTTGTCAAATGGCCTTTTGCAAGGAAAACGCTTAGGAAATCGCAATACAATGGTCTGCTCAAAACTTCTTAAGTTGGCTCTTGAAACTTAATTAACTAATTAAAAGGAAATTTGCCGCCAACTCTAATGCTAAATGCAAGCAAACCGAGTCTCGATAAGCACACAAGGATCGTGAGCGCCTCGCAACATGTCACGTTAATCCTCCCTTATCTTCTTGCTCACATCCCGCTTATTGCCGCCTAAGCACTAGCCGTAAGTACATTAATAATATTCAATTACACATGTTATTCAAAAGCCGTTGAGTCCGAGGTCTTCTGGAGATGGAGTGCAGAACTCGAAAACTAGGAAATACCAAATTGACTAAAAATAGGATCTAACCTGTTCAGCTAGTTGTTTCAAAGTGGAAAGAAAATAAATTAACTGAAATAGTCCGTTCAGATAAAGAGTCGTAAGACAGAGAAAAGGGGGTCATTAGATTTCTTTCTCATGACCTCGAAATGGAAATTTACCAGTTCAAAAAAGTGGTTGAAACTTGTGAAATAGCAGCAGTCAAGTTGATATTTCTTAATTTCTGTCGACAACTTTTCTAATTAAACCTTATATATCAAGTGATTAATGTGGGCATATTCTCATTATTATTCTATATATGAGGTCTATAAGCACAAAGGAGTAAACTAACATAAGATAACTAATGGACCATAATCGCCCCCAAAACAGCAAACAGAAAACGGCCGTAAAATGTCAAAATAGAAGTTTCGCAAAAGTGGGCGAACATTATATGTGATCCTCCATTTCTAAATAAAATAAGGTTCCGCCCACCTTGTTTAAAATTTGGTCTTTTTTTTTTTTTTTTTTGTGTAAATCGAGTTGCTCTAAGCACAAAGGAGTAAACTAACATAAGATAACTAATGGACCATAATACAGCAGAAAAACGGCCAGTCAAAATACTACTCCTCCATTTCTAAATAATAAGGCTAAATTTTACACGAACCTGCCTTCTAAAACTAATAATAAACAATGTGGATTTTCATTGGAATAAACCAGTTCCAATATCCTACCTTTGCAAGTCGTTCTGTTCAACGGTAGTTCAAGGACATCCGGCTGCCGGACTTGAAAAGCTGTAATCCTACCGAAGTATAATCAAAATTTGATCTGTGATGTCTGGACGATTGAGGGTTAAGGGTTTGAGTATAGATGTTAGCTAAAGATTTTTTGTGAGCAGGAGTTGTTAATTGGTTACTAGCATGGACCATGGTTTGGTCAAGTTAATGTATTATATTGTCAGGATATAAAGTCTAAGATTAAATGGATATGCTTGAGATTATCCCGATTGCATCAACACATAATATGCTGCTTATCTGAATAGAAGATGGATCCAAATCCAATGACACCCCACCGACGCCTATTTTCAATCGCAAAAACTGTTTGATTCTTTCTCAATGCACGAGCACGACAGTCTAAAGGAACGTACTAAGCAAACCCACTTGGAAGGAAAATTTAGCCTTCAAATTAAAACATGCATGGCGAAGTGCCAACAAGGCTTTAACAACTTAGGCTGAAAATTCTCAACAACGTTAAGGGTACTGTTATAATATTACGTAGCAGTTCAACAGTTACTTTATGGATCTTAAGCTAGAAATCAGCTTTTGATCAGTTTAGAATTTTCAGCCAGACCATCTCAATACTAAGATTGATGCTTCTTTTGATGATAACACAAGTAGCGATTAGTATTGGGCCAACCATTAGTGACTCAAAATGATGTAGGGGCACCAAGGCAGTGAGATGACAGAAGCTATCCTGTGGGTCAAGGACTTGAGGCTTGACAAATCAGTGTTCAAAATGTACTTAAAGGTCTAGTTTTCTGTTAACCAATCCCTAACCAAAAACTCAAATTATCCGATAAAGAAAAACACAGAGAGAAAGATTACAATAAATTGTGTAGTTTATTGTCTCTTATTTTTAAGCTAAGATTAGAAGCACACGAAATAACAGCTAGGAACACAAGTTTTTTTTTTTTGAGATACCTGTTCTGAAACGAATGGGTTTCAGAGTTTCTACAAACAAAAGTTTAAAATAACGTCAGGCATAAAGCCATAAAGGGTTTAAAGTTAAAACAATGTTGCAAGAGAAGATATAACTTACAACAATTCCATTTCATCATCACCATTATTAATCTCAACTGCAATTTCTGGACCACCTTCACCATCGTAATCCTCATCCATCCCACCCTCACCATCATCATTTTCAAAATCGGTTCCATAATCAGTCCCATTCTCACCTTCAAGCAGCCATTGTTCAAGTTCATCTACTTCTTCACGATCATGCCTGTACAAACCCTCTGAGCTATCCCAGTGACCTATTCCCAGTTCCTCACCGCGACAAGCAATGTGCAACAACGGCCGACTCCTTTTTAGAGCTTCCACCATAACTGCGTTTATACTACCTGTCACTCCAAACCATCTCAACCTTGGGAAGTAGGGCTTCTTAAACCATCGAAATGAGAGTTGTGTAATTCCCCTGCATTCATAAAGATCAATCAACCTCAAGCTACTCCCGTGCCACCAACCATCCTCAACTTGCATCGAAGCCAATGCCATCACCGAGGAGTCGCCGATGAGCGGACACCCCGCATACGTAATTCAATGATCCGCGCCCTAGTTTTAGCAAGTAACAGAATCCCATTGTCCGAGAAATTAGGAAGATAGGAGAGGTCTAAGTTCTGCAATGATCGAACAGAAGAGCCCTCAAATATAGAAGAAATACACTTGTGCGTAAGTTTCTTGCAACCTCTGACAGACAGAGAGGTTAATGAACTCAGTACTCCCTCTCCCAAGTACGACAATCCTGTATCAGTAATATCAGAGCCATCTAACAGCAACGTCTTCAACTTAAGAAGAACACTAATTGCTTTCAGCGATTCGTCACCTAGGTGTCGACATTCTCTCAAGTCTAGAATATTGAGATCCATGTTGTATGCTAAGCACACGACAGCATGGTCGGTTAAGAGATTGCACCATCTCAAGCTAACATTCGTAAGAGAGAGAGAGGTTGCAGATATGTCATGGAAAACCAAATCTGTTAACTGGGTTCCACGGGAGACCCTCAATTTTTGAAGGTTTGCACATGAGTGCAATATTGCCCTGAAACCTGAATCTGTAACACGACAGAAACCACCAAGAGAGATGCTTTCCATATTCGAGCACTTATCTGCCATGTAGAGAATACCAAGGTCATTGACTCGCCTGAAGTAGGTGCGGAGATATTGTTGACTCCGGACCAAGGAGAGATGCTTTAATCTCCCATGCTTGTTAATTTGTTGAAGACCAGAGTTGCTGAGGTCAAACGAGGAATTTGGTTCTATGACAGGGGCATCTTGAAGATCCAGATGAGTTAAATTTAGCAGACATTCACTAATCGTACCAACTAAAGTATCTGTAACATAATCTACTGTAATACACAGCTTTTGGATGTTGGGCAGCATGGGTGTCCGCATCTCAGATGGGAGCAGCTGCTGCTGACGTTCTGCAGTGGGGCTAAGTATTTCACTCATCAGAATTGAAGAGATCTCACCAATCTCAAGATTTACAAGATTTGGCGAAGCAAGTGTCCATGCTAGAGCAGAATGATCCGGCAGAAACATCGAGATATCAAACATCAGGCTCAGTGACTACAATGGTAAAAGAAATAATAACAAGCATCAGTCAACTTATACAGCAGAACAATGTTTACAAGATCCTAAACAATTCAATCACAGTGTTTAAGAGTAACCTTGTACCCCTACTTTTTGTGGTGACCTACAGAGTATGGAGTAGGTATCACAAAAATTCCAGAGGATATTATCAGAACATCCAGGTGCTTACAACACCAGATTGGCAAACACAATTTACTATCTACCTCTTCTGAGTAATTTTTTTTCGAGAGGCCCATAATAAACTAGATTACCAGAAAAAAGGCTCAACACTAAGACATATATACATATATTTGGTTATTTCAAGAACTACGTGAGACTAAACAAGAAAATTGAATTCTTTATAGCATCATTAAGTTTATCCTTTTTATACACTAATTGGTAGCTATAGTGCGGGCATTTGCGACCAGATGGAGCCTAGATGCAGATTACAAAAGATATGGAACTACGTGAGACGAATGTATATTCCAGAGTAACCTTGAACCCCTACTTTTTGCGGTGACCTACAGAGTACTGAGTAGGTATCACGAAAATTCCAGAGGATATTATCAGAACATCCAGGTGCTTACAACACCAGATTGGCAAACACAATTAACTATCTCTGAACAACCACAGAGTAGATGCAATTTACTATCTACCTCCAGGTGCTTACAACACCAGGTGGAGCCTAGATGCAATTTACTATCACCCAAACACTACAAAAAAAGTACCTTACAATGAATTTTATAAAGTAGTGATGAAAGACAAACTTACCTCTAACTCTGAACAACCACAGAGTAATTCCTCCAGATCAGAAACCCAGATACTTCGCCCTCTTTTCTCAGCCACTAAACCCAAGTAGAGAGACCTGAAGTGCAAAGCACCAAAAAAAAAAGATTAAATTTCAAACTAAACTGATGCTCTGGTTAACGATCATGCAGATACAGTGAATAAAAAATACGGCCCTACAACTAAGTGCAGAGAAAAATAGGCAGACTCATTAAAATACACTATACACAAATGCCATCCAACCTGTTAACTCAAATGACAAGTTTCCTAGTGATTGTCGTTCCTCCATATTCACATTAAAAAAAAAAAAAAACACTTCTTCTTAGCTCGGGAGTCGGGCAACACAATGTTTTATCATCATTCCATCTTAGTCTCAATGAAACAAGATCAAATCCCAGAACTCAAATAAATAAATGATGTAAGCCACCCAACGAAGACAGAGGATAAAACCTTTAACTAGTAAAGATTCTCACAAGGCATTTTTGATATTTCACCCATATGTTGTATATCACGTTAACTCACATCTCAAGTTTCGAAATTCGAAGTGAGTGAATTATCAATTTAGCTATACATGCTTATAGCAGTAACCATCTAATTTAATTAACTTCTGGCTGTTAAATTTAGTATCATCCTTACTCTGATTTAACTACGAATCAAAGCATGTGTACACATTAACTTAGTCACCTATTTCCAAGTATAGGATCCAAAACTTCATAATTTGAAGTTTCCACAATCAGCTATTCTAAACAGTTGACACCCTGAAGTCTGAATGTTAATGCATGTATTGTTTATGAGCATCATTCCATCAGATTTAAATAGAAAGTAATAAAAATGATCAAATATGAAATTTAACAAGAGATCAGCAGTGTTAAGAAACAAACTTAAGATTGCTGCACTGAAATCCAATCCTGGAAAGCAATTTTCCGCTGAAATCTTCACAGTTATACAGATAAAGCTCCTCCAAAGAAGGTTTCAGTAAGCAATCAATAGCCTTATCATCAAGTCGTTTACAGTCAACTCTAATACTTTTTAAGTAAGGATTTGTAGGCAATAGAGGAGTCAACTGCTTCATTGGAGGTGCTATATCCTGAAATCAAAAAGTAATAAAAATAAAGAAAAAAAAAACCTAGATTTGACATAACCAGAGGAAAAGAGTAAAAAGATTATACTTACAATGAGATGGAAGTTAGGGAGAAACGAAAGGATTTGAGAAGCACAAGCATTAAAAGTTTTACAAGTAGAAGCAACAGAACAGATCGAAGAGACATCTAATTTCGTCATTATTGAAGCTAAAAGTACAGATGGTAAATACTCCAAGGTTTGACCTTCTGGTGCTCTGGATTTTATCATCTCCATTCTTGGTTTTGAGATTTGATTCAAGCGGGGATGAGATCGAAGAAAGAGGAAATTATAAGCGAGTACAGATCGGAGATAGTGGCTGAATGTGTGACGAAGGAGGTGGGTTTTATTCGATTGGTGATTACTGATTCGGTAGGCGGTGGTGTATTTTAGGTTGGTACGCCAAAGCTCGATCACGATCAGGGAATAAGGGACTGTTTGGAGATGAAATTATACGTGACCCAAACAATGCGGTGGTTAGTACTGTTTCCCGAGTCCACGAGAACCCTGTTTTAGGGCATATTTAAAACTTTCAGGGCATACAAAACAATAATCCCATCTTGGATGACCTTATAAGGGGTATCCTATGGGTAGTTCAATTACTAATTTACCCTTATCCTTAATACAAAAATTTAAATCAGTTTTCTACAAAATCAAAATCGGTTCCTAACATCTCTTCTTCCTCCTCCTGGTTGAACTCTTCCCCTCCCGAAAAAAAAATTTTCATCATTTGTGATTAATCATCGATTCGTAAAATTTGATCGTCGATGAAACTAAACTACATAGTGACTCGTAAAGAAAAAAAAACAGTGGACTAGGCAAACCAAATCGTCTTCTAATCCATCAATTGAAGAAGAAGAACCAATTGAAGATGAAGGTGTAGAAACTCAAAATCAACCACCAATCGAACCAGAAATTGAAACAATTGCATCTCCAACTCCGGAAATGAGGATAAGAAAATAAGTTTTACAAACTCAATCTCTTATTTGTTTTTTTCATCGATTAAATGGGTTTAATCCCCAAAAAAATTAGGGTTTTTGACTTACATCTTTGGGTTCGGCCGAAATTGAGTTGCGTTTTGAGCCGAACGTTCTTCACAAAAGCTTCATGTACGTGTATATGAAAAGTTCTAAGATGAAATTTCAAGAAATTTTAAGCCGAACCTAGTCACAGCTAGAGATGCATGTGGGGTCTTGCTGTGATTCGATAAAACTATTTTACGTTGAACATTCGTTGTTTCATTTTCATAAATCGTATAAGAGTTCGGCTTGAAAGTATTTTTTGTAATATGTTCTAACATGTCACCGTGTTTAAGAATCAACCGATAGTTGTTGAGTTCGCCATATTTTCTTTTTTAAAGCAATTCTAACCTATTGATTTGTTTTTTATCCGATATATTGCAAAGAGGTTCGCATGTACGATATTCGCTAAATAAGCGAACCATTAACATGTTTTCTTCCAAAACTCAGAATATGTTCCCGCTTGTTATGAAACTTCCAAATAAGCCAACCCGAACTAGCAAATAGGCGCAGTTACAAAATAGAGGAGGTTCGACGACTAACTTAAAAAATTACTAAATTTAGCCGAATCGTTCTTCATTTGTATAGAAACAGTGGGTACGGCTGATAAATATAAGCCGAACATATTCCCGGGGTTGCCGAACCATGGTGTAAAATTCAAACTTTTGATGATTTCAAGCTACAAAAGTGAGATTAAACATAAAAGAAGTGTGCATGTGTATTAAAAGCATTGGTTCCTCATCTATGTATTTTCTCAAACTCACCCTCTCCTTCTCAAAAAAAAACCTAACTTTTTTTTCTTCCTAAAATTTTTCATCTACACAAACTTTTATAACTAAATTATCTAAATCACTAATCGATTATTACACTAATACCGAAAGGGCGATTTGTCATTACTAAAAATATTTGGTTAAGGGGCTTTTGATTTTACTATTTCCAACCCGTTTTTGTCTTTATTTAGTATGCCCCCGAAAGTTTTACGTATGCCCTAAAACAGTGGTTCGTCCACGAACCCTCGCAGCTTCCCGTGCTTCCTTCAATTGTATGACTACATTGACTAGGCTAGTTAGTGGCATAACAATGACGGGGCCCACTAGGCATTTACGGATGGGCAAATCAAAGATTTGTCCATTTTGATCCATTATGAAGTCAACAAAAGAGAAAATGTCCGGGCAACGGAGCAAAATTATTAGTTTGCCCACTGTCGTCTCTAGATTAGCCACGCGTGTCATTTCAAGACTCGTGGTTCATTTCCAATCACAATGGACTAGCATCGTCCGCGCGTGTCATTTCAAGGTAACCCACATGTCCCTTTTCTCGCTCACCAACAATAACCTAACGGCTACAAATTCTATCATCCAAATGGCTCTCTTTGAATTTCCTATAAATATTACTCATTTTACCTCAAAATTCACACCTTTACCTCTAAATCGCACTCTAAAATTGCCTCACAGAGTTCGTGGTCTAAAATACACTCTAGAAGAGGATTTAGCTATTTGTAGAGCCTGTGTTTTTCAAACAAACGATAATATCAATAATAATGAAGCCGAGTCGATTCATACTTTCTGGGAGAAATTTTTTAGAATGTTCGTCGCAGAAACATGGAACCTATTTAATCGTGAAATTTAAGGATTGTAGCATCGTTTTGGTGTAACTAGTCGGGAAATATCGCAATTCCTAGGTCTATTAGTGCACAATCACCGTAATAAATCGAACTGAAGTGAAGTCAGATGAAGTGGAACCAAGAACCCTAAAGAATGTGGGTAATATCTCACTAGCAGACTTTTCGCCTTCAAAGCTTGTTTCAACATTCTTAGAGAACAAATTTTCAACACCTTATTGTCATAGGTGCTCGACCACCCCGCAATTGAATGAGGACGTTAATTGACTAGTTATGTATTAGTTTCTTTAATCTAATGCATATGCTTTAATCTTAATGTAGTTGATTTAGTCCAATGTAGTATGCTTTTATTATAAGAAAGGTCGAAATTAGTTATGATATTGATGGTGCAAATGAAAAAAATTCATTAATTAGATAAACATAGCACCAAAGTAAAACATAAAAGATTGTGAATTAATTAGTTCATACACTTTAACCAAGTCCCCTCCACACACACAAAAACCTAGGACATTTCCTAAGTGCTTTAGGTATGTGTCTCGTTTCCGTAAGTGTAGAAATGCATAAAAGTCCCGCAAGCGGCTTTGAGCATCCATTAAATCAATGCGGATAATGTTTTAATTCGTGATTTCCATTTCCATAGTGCTCTCAATGTAATAACTTCTTTTTCAATTTGGCTTTAAGTTTGAAGTTTCGTACGTTGTTGCAAATTTTTCTTCTTGTTCTTTAACCTTCATAGCATCATCTAGCATATGTGGTTCCTTCCGGGAAGCTTGGATTTTGACATTGCAAATGCGTGGACAACCTTCATGTCGATACTTTGAATACATCCATTCCAAGGGCATTGCATCGATCGTGGTTACCCATGAAACATAATGGACAAACCTCTTTTGCTTTCACACATAATATTTGCTTCCATTTGCTTTTAGAAAACATTGTGGACGGTGTTGGGCTGACAATGACTTATGTTGGTTGGGTTGAGAATGAAAATTACTGTCGTACTTATAAGAAAAATAGAGCCATTATTTTTCGGGTCGTTGATAATTCATGTGGGCAGCTAGGTGAAGTCGCCATGGCTATCTTGACTACCAACAGATATATATGCAACGACTCTAATTTTTTTACCTTATAAATTCAATTCTTTCCAACTCCAAATTCACACCTTATACACCAACTTGAATTTTAATCTTTCATTCTAAAGCTCTCTTTCTTTCAATCAGAAGATGTTTGTTAGAATTCGTGGTCCTAAATTTACTCAAAAAGAGGATTTAGCTATCTTCCCAACTCCAAATTCACACCTTATACACCAACTTGAATCTTATTCTTTCATTCTAAGACTCTTTCTCTCAATCAGAAAAATGTTTGGTAGAATTCGTGGTCCTAAATTTATTCAAGAAGAGGATTTAGTTATCTCAGAAAGCCTAACGTTTTTCATATTATAGAAAATGTTATGCGTGATCAAGCCATGTCGTATACATCTATTTGTCGTAATATTTTGATACTATAGATGTCAAAACGTTATATAAAAACTTTGTAGATGGTTCATCGTGGATAACTCGATTGTCCACCGAAGAACCGATAGTATCTTAATACCTTTGTCCTCATTGATCAATTGAATCATAGTTTAATCAAGTTGTTTTTTTTTTTTTTTTTCGTAAAAAACCATGGCTCAAGCTTAGTTTTTTGAAGAAAAGGAAAGAGTTAAAGCATTTTGAATGCTATGATGAACTCTATAAGCTTTATGTGCCCGAATTTGATATTGTTTGATGTTATTGTTTTCAAGTATGAAATCAAGATATTGAACTCTAATAAGTATTGCTTAATATAAAATGGAAGTCTAATTTAAGGTCTAAGTATTTTCATTGATTAATATTATTGAAATCAATAATGACTTCAATAAAAATCTAGTACAATCTTTGGCCAACGTTCTCTTCATTTGACGTATCTTCAATTCAACGCGCCGTGAACTGCTTTCTCCGTTGTTTTTGTAACTTCTCGGTTGTTGACTTTCAAAACTGGAGCTTTTCTTTGCCTTTTAGCGAAAAATTTCTTTTGATTAACTTCTAAAAACTTGCATTTCCTTTACTATTTTCAATCTTTCAAAAACTACTTCATAACTTAGAAACATCACCTTCAAGTTTGGCATCGCAAAAAGTACATAGCTTTTTGAGACATTTCACTTAAAAATTTTTGAAACACTAAAAAAAAAAATAAGAAGACAATTAGTAGAGAAATTTCAAGAGAAGGAATTTTTGTGTGAGTGGAGTTTTTGAAAGTGGTGGTAATTTATAGTCGTAAAATTGTAACCGTTTTTTTAACCGTAGCAAAGTAAGTCTGGTCGCTTAACCGGGCCGCTGCGCGCTTACCATGAGTCACATGGATTTTGGCTTACCGCCAATGATTTATATAAACCGCGCGCTTTCTTCATCAGCCGCCGAACACTTTTACCATAGTGGAAAATCTACTTTGCCTATCCACCTGGCTGAATAAAAATAATTATTAGATAAGTTCCATAAGAACTTCCCTTTGTCAACCGTAATTAAGTTTCACAAATAAAGGTGAGATTATGTCAAATGAATAAATGTAGCACTCGGATGGTGCATTTGTGCATTTCAAGAAATTGAGTTAGCCTACTTCAAGGATAATGCAAGAACATGAAATATGCAAAGAGTTTGCTTACACATTGGCCTAAGTCCAAACCAAAGCCCGAATACTGCATTTAAAGCTAGTAATGCAATCGAGTGCATCTTTTTTTTATTATTACTCGCCGAAGTCAAGCATATGACACATAGAGTATATGATATATGGAACATCATTGGCATAAAAGTAGAAGCATCTTGGTATGAGTTTGCAACATATCAAGTATCCAAGCAAAGTTGCATCTCAAGGCCACAACGTAATAGTGAGCAATG